>OZ017740.1:148574795-148647295 GCA_963969285.1 Odontomyia ornata | reverse complement strand
TGCATTTGTATAAAATTTAATGATTGTTGGTTCATTGGTGTTTTGAAAGGGCCGAATACTGAGACATCGAGCGGTTGTAAGTGATGTGAGCAATGAGGTGGAAATGAGACGGCGTGAATGCCATTTGCTCGACAGAATTCCAAAGCAGCCAAAGATCGATGGCTTTCGTGATTATCTATTAACAACAATACTGGCTGATCAGGCGAAGAACGCGTGAAAGCTTGAAAATGCATCAAAAAATCCATCCTGATGGATTTGCACCACCAACAATACCGGCTGGCCCGGCATTCAAAAAATATTCTTGAAATCGTGCTTTGGGGAAAACGAAATATGGTGGCATACGCATACCAATAGCTGACACAGGCAAAAGAACTGTAACTAATTTTCCCCTTTCCGCAGAAGTAATTTGGCCAACATGTCGGAAGCCTCGACGAGCAACTATTCTTACAGCATGATGCGCCGTTGTGACGCCTGTTTCGTCGACATTGCAGATGTTATTCTTACCAAAAACATGCATGTCACTTACTTTTTTATAGTTTTCAAAAAATTTTGTAACATTATGGCGATTGAATGCGCTAGCTCTCGCTATACTAGTTGCTTCCGGCTTTCGTAACGAAAGTCGTTGATGACGTTGCATGAAACCACGAAATGAATCGAATCCAGCCTTCTTTTCATCTTTCCATGATTCAGGAAACTTGGCTCTTACAGCAAATTCGTATGCCAACAATCTTGTTTGAGTGGCGGTCAAACCGAAAAAAACATCAGAAGCGTGTTTCAAATATTCTTCAAAAGCCGTTTCCTGTTCTTTGGTGAACACCTTTTTGAGAACACAAAATCAATCAAACCGAATAAAAGAAAACAGCAATATAATTTCAATGAATTTTAATACTTTACAGTATCACGGCCTTGAGAAGTGATAGTTATGCTTTTCAAGTCCACCTCAGTAGGTTGAGTAGTTGCTTCATTGGCACGGCGGTGCAATAACCATGTCGACCTCGGAATGCCAAAATCACGAGCACCAGCACGTAAAGACATCCCCATTTGCATCGCAGCTACTGCTCGACGAATACCATTTTCATCACGTTTTTGTCTCTTTCGTTTGTAATTACATACATAAATATATGTAAACATATATATGTATACATATATGTATACATATATACATACATATATATGTATTTATACATATATGTTTATATATATATATACATATGTTATGTTATGTATATACATATATGCATAATATATCTACTCGTATATATATATATCATATATATATATATATATATATATATATATATATATATATATGTAGGTATATATGTATTGTATATATATTTATATATATATATATATATATATATATATATATATATATATATATAGACATATATATATATATATATTATATATATATATATATATATATATATATATATATGTGTGTATATATATATATATATATATATATATATATATATATATATATATATATTTATTTATTTATTTATATATATATAATACTGAAACTCGCTCTGAAGTTTTTCATACGCTTTTTAAATTTCTTGAGTTCAGAGCAATGGCACGAGAGCGAAAATATAAAGGCCGTTCACGTGGTGTACGCATAAATCGCAAGAAAGGCGGAAGTAGGTTAAGTTATTTAAATACATTTATATTGTTTTCCTGGAAGTGGAAGTGGGAGCAAGTTTTTAAGTTTTAGAATCCATACTCATAAGTAATTATAACCTTTGAAGAATGCTGGATCTCAAAACTTTGTTCTGCACTTTTTGTTTTGTACTTGTTTTTTGCACTTAAATATTTCTCCCTAAAATTATCTCTCAAATTTGGTAAAATTGATAAAGTTTGAATGCATAAGCTACGTACTTCAGTTTGACTTGAAAATAATTATCATTCTCAATGCAAAAGAGATCCAACCGCTTTAAAAAGTTTCTATTACTGAGAAAAAAATACGTTTCCTGTTGTTGTCGTTTACATTCGGTTCAATAAAATATAAGTTTCTTTGTAGCCTTGCTTGAATCGAACAAAATAATAGCTCATAGTAAGCTCATTTTAGAAATAGTATAATAATAGCGCATAGTTATCCCCAATTTGCCTCGTTTCCATAGAATTATGATACATAAAATATATTCTATGATTAAGCTAAAAAAGTTAATTTTTATGGACAATTATTTCTTGAAATCATGGAATACCGATCAATGCTATCATACCGTTCAATTCTATTATTCAAAGAATTAATTTTTTACCGTGTAATAGGGATAAAATATAGAAAACCCGATATAAATACATTATTTATTTATTTTATGACCATACTGCTGCAAGATATGCTTCTCTAAAGACCAATTTAAGTTAAAAAAAAATCAATTCACTTGAATACTGTGATTTATCAGTAAATTTTTACAATATGTATAGGATTCTAAGCGATGCTAATAATATGGATGAACAAAAAATTGGCCGGCGCATTATTAACATGGACCATTTTTTCCGTCAACTACAAGAAATTTCCACCCATGGTCCAATGCAATGTGGCTTAGCAAATATAATAATCGTTGGTGAAAAGCGCAATGATTTGAATTCCTGCTTAAAATTTCTTTGCGAAATGTGGAACTTGACCTTCTTCGTGAAAAATGATGATACACATGACATGTATTCAAATATGCGTGCTGCTGCCGGTGCAATCAGTACAGGATGTGGTCTTGCACAGCTTAGTGAGCATAATGCAACATTTAATATGCCTTCTATATCTGAAAAAATTTTCAATGCCAATGTGAAAATTTCGGAAGATATATGGAGTGAAGACATGTGGAAGACAATGAATGAAGCAGCGGAAGAGGAGAAGAGTGCAGCAATAAAAGAAGGTCGCGTAAATTGCCAAGGAATCCCGATAGTAGATGTTATCGTCGATTGTTGCTGGGGTAAAATAACCTACAAGAAGAACTATTCTTCATTTTCGGGAGCAGCAACTTTCATTGGCAGAAGAACCAAAAAAATCTTGTTCATATCAGTACTGCTGCATTTTTGCTAAGGCAGAGAGAAATGATAGACCAGCTGGAGAACACAAGTATTCAAAAACGTTGAATGTGCTTTAAACACACAATATAGTTGCAGCTAGGTATTTCGTTTTTTTTAACATCAAGTACCATCGATAGACTTGAAGCAAATTAGTGGGCATTGCAATTAGCATTTTATTTTCATTTTGTGTATATGCGATGGAAAATTGAGTAAATATCAACTTAGAAGTATAGCCAAACCTTTATCGTGGCTGACCGAAATTAAAATTTCTTTGCAGTTTTTGAACCTTAAAAGTATGATAAATTTACATTTTTAGGGTTGCCTGCATTATTTGTAAGTGAAAAACGCTATGTAGTCTTCATATATTGACATTGGATAAAACTCCTTTTTGTTTTTTTCTTGATGCAATAACTATCAGAAGTACAAAAGCTGATGTGTAAATTCAAAACGAAGCAACCTAACTATACAATATTTTATTATATAATTTTAGTATGCGAATTCCTTAGCCTTATTTTATTTCAGGACCATCAACTGGAATGAAACCAGATATAATTTTAGAATGATTTTTAAAATCCATTGAAATTCACAATTTGATTTACGGCCGCATTATTTCAGATGGTACTCTAAATTATTAGGAAGACGACCCTACCAAAACTATACGGTTGAAAAGATTGAGTGTCGGAATCATTTACTCCGTAACCTGTGCAACAAATTAGAGCTTCTCAGAGCAGATACCAAATATCCTTTAAAGTTCCGTAAGCTACTAACACAAAAAAGAGTTTTTTCTATGCGGCGAATTATGACTAAGGCAATAGAAGAATATAAAACATCTGGTGATCAAGACAATGATGATGCTGTTAATAGCTTACATGAGGCAATTTTATTAGCACCATTCCATAGCTTTGGAAACCATACAAAGTGCAAGATATTCTTCTGTTCCCAATTAAATGAAGAACTTGAAATTGTTTCCGATATATCTTGTAGCGAGTTTTGGCAAAACATTGTCATTACCTTCACAAGTCGGGCAGGTCATTCGCGATCGCTCGTCTACAATCTAGACAGCAATATCGTAGAGCGCTACCACAGTGTAGTAGCTAAACTAGTTAGAGCTAAAAGCGTGCATTTTTGCCAAGAAAATCAATACGAATTAAGGTGTAAGGCAGCTGCTATCAGCTTTGACACTTCCAAATTATTGAGCACATTGTCAAAATCCGTAACTGGTAAAAGCCCATCTCTTACCATAAAAAGATTTGAAAGGAAAAAGCTCCAGAAACTAGCAAAAGGCATTCTAAAAACACAGGGAGACTATTTTCAATGAAAGGAACCCAAACCAGCTACGGTCCTAATTGGAAATATTATTAGCGTTTTATTTTAATACGTCTTTAATGTACGGATATTACTTTTGGAATGACAATTTACATTGAGTGTGCGAATATTTATAGCAAAAATAATGTGTATATGTATGCGTGAGTATTGTTCTAGAAAACGAAATGTCAAAGAAGTGTTCCAGCATAAAAATAAATTGACAAAACTCTTAATACTTAACACTCCCACTTTTTGTCATATTAAATAATGAAATTGAATTATCAATTAATCAACATCACATATCAAAAACGTTACGTTAAAAGTCAATTATTTTCGATTGATGTAATATTCATCGCATTTCGTAAATATTCAAACCGGTCCCTTGGTAATGCTTTCGTTAAACAATCCGCCAACTGATCTTGGCTGCAAACATGTTCCAAAGAAAAACGTTTTTCGTCGAATTTTTCACGAATGTAATTATAGTCAACATCGATATGTTTCGTGCGTTTGTGGAATTCTGGATTCTTCACGAGACGAATCGTACTTTGATTGTCCATAAACCGCTTCCGTTCACCGAATTGATTTGGTAACAATTCGTCGAGTAATCGTTTTAACCAAACCTTCAGCTGCCGCCACATATTCGGCCTCTGTTGTTGACAAAGTGACACATTTCTGACTTTGCGAACACCAACTAACTATGCCACCATTGACGAAAAATGCATAGCCTGTTGTTGAATTGCGCGTGTCTAAATTTACAGCGTAATCTGAATCACTGTATCCGTAAAATTGATTTTTATTGCCACTACAATACAGCAATCCATGATTCAAAGTTCCTTTGATATACTTCAGAATGCGTTTGGCTGCATTCACATGAATATCTTTTGGATGCTCCATTTACCGACTGACCAAACCAACAGCATGACATATATCTGGCCGTGTAGCAATGGCAAGATACATTAAACTGCCAATCAATTGTCGATATGGGTATTTTCCATCATCTGCAGCTTCGAATTTGCTTAGTTTTTGATTTGGATCACATGAAACACTCACCGGATTGCACATTTCCATGCCAAATTTCTGTAAAACTTTCCGTGCATAAGCATTCTGATGAATAAAAATCGAACCGCTTTGCAACTGCTCGATTTGAATGCCCAGAAAGCAACCAACATTGACCAATTTGGTTTCGAATTCCTCCTGCAGATGTTGAACCACCAATTCAATATTTGGATCATTATTTCCCATGATTATCCCATCGTCCACGTATAACGCCAAAATGACTATGTCTTGGCTATCAGATTTCACGAAAACACATGGATCCGATTGACAAGCTATAAAACCAAACTTTTCAATGAACGATTTGAATTTTTGATTCTAACACCGGGAAGCTTGCTTTAAACCATAAAGGCTCTTCCGTAATTTGCATACTCGACCCGTGTTATCGGTGAATCCTATTGGTTGTTGCATGTAAACATCATCTTCCAGGTCACCATAAAGAAACGCCGTTTTCACATCGAATTGTTTCAGTTTCATTTTATTCGACGCAGCAATTGATAGTAAAACACGCAATGAACTGAACCGCATAACCGGACTGAATGTTTCTTCATAATCTTTCCAAATTGTTGATTGAATCCGCGAACCACAAGCCGAGCCTTATACCGCTCAATTGAACCATCCGGGTTTGTTTTAACTTTATAAACCCATTTATTATCAATCACTTTTTGCTTTTCTGGCTTCGGTACAAGTTCCCAAGTCTCATTTACCATCAACGAATCGAATTCATCTTGCATCGCACGCTCCCACCGTTTCCGATCATTTGATGTCATAGCTTCTTCACATGAATTTGGTTCACATTGAATTGACAAAAATAACGAAGATTGATCTAATGAACAACGGTCATCTCTGCTTCTTAAACGTCCCGGAACAATATTTTCAACATTGATGTCTGACAGTGTAGTCGGTCGCCGACGTCTTATCGGTGCCGGCCGAACGAATTGAGGAACTGCTTCGTTTTCATTCGTTCTATTTTCATTTTCATGTTCCACTTCGGTATCTTGTTCCAGATAACCGCTTCCATCGATATCATTATCGTTTTCCTCTATTGGTGGCAATATAACCTCAGCGTGATCGCTCATAAGAAACTTTGCATCACGAGCTAATTCAACTTTGTTTGTATCTGGATCCAGCACACGATAACCTTTCACATTTTGTCATAGCCAACAAATATGCATTTCTTTGCTTTCGGATCTAGCTTCTTTCGTTTTTGTTTGACAATATGCACATATACTTCGGAACCAAACACCCGAAAATGATCAATTGATGGCTTCTTACCATACCATAGCTCATATGGTGGTTTTCCTTTAACTGTGCTTGTACCCGTTCGATTGATCACATAAACTGCCGAGTTAACAGCTTCCGCCCATAAATTTGGATTCAAATCTTTTGCATGAATCATCGATCTGGCAGATTCCATTATTGTTCGCATTTCTCGTTCTGCGCTACCATTTTGTTCTGGTGTGTATGGTATTGAACGACGATGACGGATACCGTTTTCTTCCATAAATAAAGTCATTAATTCATTAACAAATTCTGTACCATTGTCTGTCTGCAAAATCTTAACCGGATGACCACACTCCTTCTCGGCAATTTTGACAAAATTCTTGAATTTTGCATAAGTTTCGGACTTTTGATTTAGAAAATACACAAAGCGCATGTGTGAATAATCATCTTTGAAAAGAACAAAATATCTGGAACCACCCAATGATTTTTCTTCAATTGGACCACAAACATCTGCAAAAATGATTTGTCCGCACTTATTCGATTTCTCATCATACGACTCAAAACTTAATTTATGTTGTTTTCCATATGCACATCCATCACAATTGAAACTTTCATCCAGGAAAGAAATGTTTCGACTTTTCAGAATTTCTTTGACATGTGCGTTATTTTGATGTGCCAACCGTTCATGCCATTCACGTAACGAATTTGTTTTTAATGTCATATTT
Organism: Odontomyia ornata; assembly: GCA_963969285.1. Taxonomy (NCBI): domain Eukaryota; kingdom Metazoa; phylum Arthropoda; class Insecta; order Diptera; family Stratiomyidae; genus Odontomyia; species Odontomyia ornata. The sequence goes on along the minus strand of OZ017740.1, from coordinate 148,639,958 downwards.
ACCGATGAATCACTACGTTGATCAGGTAGGATGACTTTAAAATTCATTTTGAACAAGGATCCATGTCGTTTACCAGTTGCCACAACTCTATCACCATCCAAAATCTCGAACAGTTGACTAATCAATCGCGTTTTATGACCATTATCCAAAACTTTTGTTTCTGAAAGTAGATTTGCATGATTATTCGGCACGTACAAAACATTTGATAATGTTTTCTTTATCCATCTGTCGCCTGTAAACGACAAAACATCGATTTCACCAGAGCCATAAGCATATGTTGCTCCACCGTCAGACACCATTATCGACCGCCGAACATCAAATTCATTATACGTACGAAACCACTCACGACGATTACAAACGTGGTCCGATGCACCAGAATCAGCAAACCAAATTACATCCGATGATGTCCTGCCAGATTCACAAAAGAATTCTTTTTCTTGCTCTGATTTGTTTTCATTACCAGATTTATTTGTTTGTTTCTTCTTTGGTGCCTTGCAATCGCGCTTATAGTGATTATCACCACCACAAATGAAACATTTGAAACTTCTTTGTGGTTTATTTGCTTGATTTTTATTTTCAGCCGATGAACTGTTCTGTCGAAAATTTTGTTTCTTTTTTGTCGAATTATTCTGACGCGCAAAAAATGCTTCCGATGATGACACTTGTTTTTCATTGGAATTCACACGGCTTTCTTCGATCATCAATCGACTTTTTAAATTTTCAATCGTTTGTAAACGTTGTTCCGTTGATTCCCATGCACTCACGAAATGCTTGTACTCTGCCGGCAATGTCATGAGAATTTTTGTCATAACCATATTATTATCGATGTGTACTCCCAAATCCCTCAACTACTGTACGATTGTTTCGAGTTTCGCAATATGTGTTGCCATGTCATCACCTTTGTCTTTCGCGAATGAAAAAAAACGTTGCTGGAGTAAATGTTTGCCAGCCTCATGCTTCTGCTCAAAAACAGTGTGCAATTTGTCCCACATTGCTTTCGATGTTGTGCGATTAATAATGTGAATAATTGTTTTTTCACCAAGTGACGTTGCAATAATCTTTTGAGCACGCGCATCTTTCTTTTTCCAGGCCAAAGATTTCTTCCGATTTTCTGCAACCACTGCCTCATCGCCAGCTATTTTATTTGGAATACTTTCTTCTCCAGAAACTACATGGAATATATCATGCGCAACCAATGCAACGCGCACTGTGAATCGCCATGTTGGCCACTGCGATGCTTGTTGTAATTTTTCAATTTTAATCGTTTCACCAACTTCAGCCATTTTTATCCACCAAAAGTAATTTCATCGACCAGAAATAATTACGTATCAACGAATTTCCGTGAATTTGGAACTAAATTCTACAAAACGTTCTCAAAACGAATCCGCAATTCACACCGAAAAACCAAGCAACAACGTGTCCGTGTCTGTTTTCCCAGAATGCTCGTTTACCGCTCTGTTGCCGAATTTCACAATCGTCCGTAATAATTTCAAATCTCGATTTTTCTATGAATGTCTAAAGAACTATACAGTTTTGCGTTGACTGGGCACCATAACCAATTGGAAATATTATTAGCGTTTTATTTTAATACGTCTTTATTGTACGGATATTACTTTTGGAATGAACGATTTACATTGAGTGTGCGAATATTTATAGCAAAAAGAATGTGTATATGTATGCGTGAGTATTGTTCTAGAAAACGAAATGTCAAAGAAGTGTTCCAGCATAAAAATAAATTGACAAAACTCTTAATACTTAACAGTCCTTCGTGTCAGAAACCAGATATGGCAGTCGAAGAACTTGCCAAGGCGAAAGAAACTTTTCTCCTTACATTGATGAAATCTGAGGAGGAAAGAAGTCTGATCTGGAGCAAAACGGTTCATCAAAGTGAAATGAAATCTTTTGACTGCATTAAACTTTGGAAGAGTTTTAAAGAAGAGACATTCTACAAAATGTAAAAAACTTGTAATTGACTTACTTTACTAGCAAAATATTTCAAACGTTCGCGCTGTTAGGCACGTTAAAGAAAATGAGAAGGCTGCTATCAGTAAGCTTGAAAAACAAGATAATGTAAAAATAAAACCTTCAAGTCTCTATATAGATGAGCACTTACAATATTTAGGAGTATCATCGAAGGAACAGATACTTAAGTTGAAATAAAGTGTCCATATAGTGATTAAGCACTAGGTTTGAAAAAGCTGCCCTTTTTTTAAAGAACTAAAAATGAAAAGCATGAAACCCATCAACATCATGATTGGTACTTTCAAGTACAAGGGCAACTACACATTGCTCGCAAAAGCCAATGCTTGTTAGCTATTTGGTATGGTGAAGACATACCGTTAACAGTGAAAACAAAAGACAGGGATGACATTTTCTGGCAGACGATTATGGAAGATAAGTTGAAATTATTTTACATGATTTGTCTTTTGCCGGAAATTGTTAACCCTGGACATACCAGGAACATGACAATTCGAGATGATGAAAATACGAACCCATCGGTGAAAAGAACGGCAACTACAGTTCGTGAAACATGCGCTGTTGGAAGAAAATATCAAAAGTACTGCCAACTTGATTTTCAGTTAACGCTTTTTAACCTTCAGCATCATCAAACTAAAAAACATTGTTCAATTCGTTGGTAGGTATGTCATTGATTTTTTATAAATTATTCTAGCGGCACTGCTTTTTAGATATTTGATAATTTCCTGCCTAGTTGACTTCTACAGGCTTTGAAACTTCCTGGCTTCAACGAACCGCCATTTTAAAATTGGAGAACAAACTGTCAACGGTTTGACAAATTTTCATGAAAACCTAGTGAGCACTTTGGTTAGTGTTCAAAATGATCAAATTTGTTAGCTTGTTTAAATTTAAGAGGCCATCATTTTTAATTCATTCTTTTGATTTTGCACCATTTTTCCGGAGACCCACCGCTAAGTCTGTTGCGAGTGAACACATAAACATACTCGGATATATTCCCGCTTCATAACTGTAATAGTAGCGAGCAAACAACACCTATATACTCGCACTTCGCCAATGAAAATTAGCCATGGAAACACATGCGCAAGTAAATAAGCGAGCAGTTAAGTGAACGAGAAAGTTCAACCCGCAACGATATTCACATCGTGAACGAACCGGGTGCTTCGAAGAGAGGTAAGCGGAAAGGAAAACCGAAAGTTCCGGCATAAACATAAACGCTCAATGTCCCCAGTTTCGCTATTTTACGTCAAGAGATCTTGGGAAAGCCGAAAGCTTAAACTAAAAGCACTCTTTCGAAGTCGAAAGCTTTAGCGAAAAACACTCTTTCGCTCAATTTCCCCAGTTTCGCATATTCACCAGCCGAGCAAGCGAGACGAAGCGGGGAGGAAAAACTATCGTGGAACGAGAGCGCACGTGTTCGGCTACTCAGCACCTTTAAAGAGAATTTAGGTTGAAAGCTCACGAAAGAATGGTATTTAATGTTCTTGGGCAGTCTTATACCAGTGAGTTTGTATTCAAATCCAAAAGGGAGCGTGCTGCTACCCATTCTATATCTACATCGTTGCAAGTATTCGCGTTTAAGTTTATGTTGAAAGTGCTGTCCAGTCTCCGACAAAATGGTGAGGGGTGAGGTGTTGGCTTGCGCCGCGATCCACAACCGGCCCTTTGGCGCTTCACGCCGTGTGGCCACCCCGAACCATTAATACGACAAATTGTTCCCCTCTTCAGGCTGGCTGATAGGCAGAAGTTTAAAATAATATATTAATTAAGTGGAAATATAATTAACAAATTCAATTGTTACTAAATGTTTAAAAAAATGGATAGTGTAATAAAATTCATTCTCTAAAGTTAATTCTCGTATTTTATTGTTCTAGTTTAAATGGACAGAGTAGCAGGTAAGTGGTGTTAACAGCGAGTTATTTCTCCGGGAGCCTTGATGATGTATATTGGATACACATCAAATGAGCTCCCAGTTCATACCAGTATACATAGGGTATACTGGTTTGTAACAAAATCATCCGTTGAACCCAATTTCGTCCATATTGCAACAAAGATTTGGTCAGAAATCACCAATTTTTGTTCAAAATAATAGCTAATAAAATAACAAATTCAAATTTCGACTTCTATATTTATCGTCCGACTTTTACGATTTTTTGCGCGGTTAAATAAATTGATCTAGGAACGCATAAAACTTAATATCATGAAATGATTTGGCTAGAATATAAGTCACAATATTTTGTTCAAAACAGTAGCTACTAAAAGTACGAATAAAATTTTCGACTTTCTTTTTTATTGTCCGATTTTCACTGATTTCTACAGGATTAACGCATATGGCCTAAGAACATATAATACTAAATTTAATCAAAATCGCATGAGTAACTTGGCCACTAGAGGGACATGAAAATCAGGAAAATTTGCATTTTTGATCGGCCGTCGTTTTGTGACCTATTGCTGTATGGATACCAAAATTACAGAATTATTACATCTTAATAACATCTACTCAAATGTTAAGCTTGGCGTAAATCGCATAAAAATTGTGCCTTTTACAGGCCTTCCTAGTTTTGAGCTATGACCAGCCGCCTTTAAAAATTTGAGACCTGACCTTAACATTTTTTAACTTCATTCGCTAGACATTTATCATCTCTACCAGAATACAAAGTTGCATCAAAATCGGTTGAACGATGTGGTCACAGCTATAATAATGTTTTTTAGCACGTTTTTTTTACCTTTGGACGGTCTCCATTTTGAATCTACTTGTGCGAATTTGGATTTTTTAGTGCAAGCTTCATTATACATCTCAATGTGCCAAATTTCGTCCAAATCGGTGCTACGCTGTGGTCAGACGAGAAATCACGAATTTTCGACGGAAATGGCTGCCATTTTGTTTTCGCGCGGCCCATTTTGCTGGATAACGAACTTGTCTCAGGTATTTGTCTCATACGCCTTTCCCGAAAGTTTGGTGGAAATTGAAGCAAAATTGCGACCTCCATCGTGTTTAGAAATTTCGTTAGATCCCGGATATATATGTATATAACATATATACATATATATATATATATATATATATATATATATATATATATATATATGTGTGTGTGTTTTTACAAATTTCGTTATATCCCGGATATATATGCATATATACATACCAATATATATATATATATATATATATATATATATATATATATATATATATATATATATATATATATACATATATATATATATATATATATATATATATATATATATATATATATATATATATATATATATATATATAAGTGCTCTCCGAGAAATTTGCCTAAAACTATCCAATCTACTATTACGGCATATGAAGAGTCATGAATGAAAAGCAAGTATTTATGAATTTCCCTGTTCTAAAATTCACACACTTTCCACCAGCAATAGAATCGTAAGGTGTTTGACCCAATCCACTTTCGGACGGGTGCGCGCCAACTACAACAGTCCTGCTCAATTAGCGTGGCAAATATCTCAAAGAAGATATGGGCGCTTCTGTTCGCGGCAGCTTTTCGCACGGCAAATGGCCAACACTAGTGCTCCCCCTAATCATGATCATCTGTGCAGACTTTCAAGTTGTATAGAGGCTGAATCGAACGGGTTATGTTTAAACGAGCGAGTTGATGGTTTGCAGTGTGTGCAGCCAAAAATCTTTGTGCAGAATCCGAAACATTCATTCAATCGGGGCTGGTAATTTATGTACGATAAATGTTGCCCGTATTTTCCCCATTTCATTTAACTAAGCATTCTAACCATACAAAGGGGCTCGAAATCACTTCACTTATTTCGATTTTCATTTCTCGAGTAAATATGAGAGATGTTTGCGGCGAATTGAGGAGAATGGAAAACTACGAACTTTACCGAACACATATATTTTTTAAAGTAGACACGTGTTTCGAGGCTTACTTGGCCTCTTCTGCAGTACAAATGATTATTAACTACCTTAACTCTCTACTTACATACTATGGACTTTTTAACAAGGATTAGTTACATATTTTAACAACATAATAGCGCAGTGACTGCATCGCTATTCAAACTTAATTCGATTGGTATTTTATTGATCTCTATACATTCGATAACATCTAATTGTGAAAATTTAGGTACTACTTTAATTACATCTAGATCCTTAAAATTAATTATATGTTTGTTTTTGCTAATATGTTCAACTATTGAGGATTTAAAATCATAATTTATGGAGGTTACCTTTATTTTTAGAAATATAGCAATTAGCTTCATTAACATTTTCCTTAAATCTAGTACCTTCAATTCTGGTCGATTGCCCAACATACACTTTAAGACCTCAAAGATTGTTTTACTATCATATTCGCTGCTGATTCGATTTTTCACCATTGTTTTTCTGCTATTGCCGCATGCTTAGATACTTTATTTTGCCAACTTTTTCGCTATTTCCATGAATAAATCTGAACACGAAGTGTTGATTCGTTTACTTTCCGCTTTTTGGATTGCTGTGTCTCGCTTGAATAATGTTGATTGGCTTTCGAGGTATGTCCTTTGGGCATTGTGTTTCTATACATAGTGGTGTCACGGTGAAAGCCAATTGGCAGGATAGATGGCGCTGCGATGTCGATTTTAGCATTTCGAGCAAAAGTTTCTTTCAGCCAAAGTGTCTTAGATTGATGCATGTCGCTTTGGCGAGCTTCAATGCATCGTTGGCTAATGATCCATCTGCTATGGAAGGAAAGTAATTTTATCGTGGTTAATTGCAACGTAGTAAATGATATTCGTGGGCTCTTTTGAGGAATATAATATTTGCGATAGGAATGGAGTTACTTTTAAAAAAGTAAATCACTTATGATTTCCAAATGAGGATACTTTGCTTGTGAGTTGGAAATAACTAACCCATTACGAAAGTAAAAATTAATTCATATTATAATTTAAATCAAAATATTTTAAATTAGATTTTAATGTCTTTGTAAAAATGGCAACAGTTGCATGATGTAAAAGAAATAAATTATGTAATTGTTCAGGTACAATTTTTCACATTGTATTCTATAGTTATTTTCCAGTCAAGCAAAGCACATTGTTTAATATTTAGAGGAGACCCGTAATCTCTCGTATCAATTAGTGAAAAGAGTTTGCTTTGTATCGTTTCATTGTAGCAATTTCTTATTTGAAACATCTAGGAAATATGCGATACTTGTATTTTTGTTGAGTTATTGGAGAAAAGGTATGATCAACTTTTACTGTAAAGTTTTCAACTGACTTCAAAGGCGACTTCACAAAATCGGGATTGATCTCGAAGGAAGCTTAAATGTAAAGTTGCCTGGTTATCATTATTTTATGAAAAGCTGAGGAAATTATCATTGTAAGAGGCAACATGGCAAGTGAAAAGCGAATTTAAAGATATTTTGCAGCTATTCGTAGGAAGATATAACTTAAAATATAAATTTTAAAGCTGTTAATAGAAGTTTTACGATACGCGAGTAAATGAATTTTGTATTGAGTGTAATTCAATTCAATTTAGATATGCGATTTTCAGGTTCTGATGACATTAATTCCGCTTATGATTTTCATTTGAAGAATTCCGTACCTTATGTTGAAAGCAAGCTTTTGTGAATTAATTTCAAAATGCAAACACACATTTAATAAAATAGATATACTTGACTTTGTGTCAGTTTCTTTATTTTGAGTAATGATGTTTGTGATGTTTATAATTAATGAGCGGATTAGGAAGCACTAACAGGATACATCTAGTGAAGTCATCCTGCGTATATCTTTGTTGGAATCAAAGTAAATGTACGATGAATTTCTACAGGGGAATAGCTCACAAAATAGAATCTAAGAAAATTAGTAGCCAATTACTGGTAACAAAATTGAAAAGAATGATAATATCATCGTTTTTGTATAAAGTCATAATGATATTTTATAACTACGACAAGTCACTTAAATAAAGAATGAAATAGAATAAAGGGATTCAAGTGCGTTATTTTAAAATGAATTTGATGTAAATCAGATGTTTCATTCAGAAGCAGTTAAGAATGCCTTGTTATCTTACAAACAGATTTTAGAGTAGCTTGCGAAATTCAAAACATATTAAGAAATTCTAAGAAAAATTCAAAACTGGCTCTGAAACACGAGTAAAAATGATAATAATTGAGAGTAGTACTCCATATGACTTATTCAATATAAAGGTCAGAATTGTGAATTTATATCGTCAGGATAACTGCAAATGGATGTGGCGAGACCTGGAAATTTTTTTGACGTTTTACTGCATTTTTTGAGCCCACTGATTTTTTAAAAACTTTTCCACATTCTAGTGCGGCCGAATATTTACTCAAGTAGTCTTTTCATATTGCAACAGTAAGGTCTGTTAAATATTCCACATTACTTACGGTTGTATGTTATCCACCTATTGTATATGCACTGCAACTAACCATCTCAGATCCAGATTTAAACAGTAGTTAAGTATTCGGTGATGTTTCAAAGCCAAAGCATGCCAAAGATCTAGTTTAAACCTGAAGATTTGTTTTCTATGATTTGATCAGTTTGCCATCTAATTTCTACTGATGTGTAATATTTTTTATTTTTCAAGCGCAGATTCTTTGTATTGGGGCTAATTTTTTGATTGGCACCATCCTTATATTGTAACTTTTGCCACGCAACCATGTAGCCTAACGTGCTTCGCGTGATAGTTGAGTTTCAGCTCCAGAAATTATTAGCTACATACTAATGTTATACGTCTTCCTTTTTCTCATTCCGCTACACCTTAGCAATGTAACTTTATTTGCGTTTATTTTCTTTAACTTAGTTAACACCTTCGTGAAGATCATGTTATTTGCCTTATTAAATCTAAAACTTCTTATTGTGATCAGCCCATCGGAAATATTACGATTCTCACAAGTTTTAAATGCATTAACTGTGAAATGGATAAGGCATATAGGGGATACCACATTAAAAACACGTCTTGCACTTTACCTCCTAGTGGTGTGGGAAAACGTGCGTCTTTTATTGTATATGGAGCCCTTTACAGTATTTTATATACTCAAGCCTTCCGAAATGCCTCTGAAGTTTTTTTTTTATTAAAAACGTTCATTGGCTCATTGCTTTTAAACGAGTCCGAAAGGTCGGTTATAGCCTTTGTAGTTGTTCGGGAAACTTGCTGTAATGCAAAGATGGGCACACGGATGAGCAAACTGAATTGTCAATTTTGTTGAAAAAACAATTTTTATAAGCCCCTACAAAACAAGATCATCGAAAGAACAATTTTCTAAAGCTTCTTGACATCGAAATCACAAGCTTGGAATTAATGCATAGTAACAATTATTATCGATTTGACTTTATCATTAATTTTTTGCAATTTACTCATTGCAAACTATAATTATGCTCGACAAATAATTATATTTACCATTGCTTGAAAAAAAGCATGAATAAGACTGAAAGAAAATCACTCCTCTCAGAATTAATTTTATAACTTTTATGAAACTAAAAATTCATTTCTTCATTGCTAATCAACTTTCAGTGTGAACGTAATTTGACGGCAATGATTTGTTCTTCAGTAAATCAGTTCATTGTATTGATGAGACAGGCACTACAAGTGAAACACGTTCATGCTAAAAATTTAAAAAATAAAGTCATTATTAGTTTGAAAATTAAATAAGACAAAATGCTTATACAGTTTGATTGGGTAGTGCTACTATAAAATTTTTGAATCCAAATGATGTATTTGTCATACGAAAATCGACGTACCATTATTATACATTGAAACAAAAGCAATTATATTTCAGTCCTTGCAACCATGAATCAGCATTCAGCTGATACCCTTGACATACCATATAAAGCAAAGACATGCATTGATGTAACAATAATTTAAGAAAAATATTTAATGAATTTCTCATTAATCGTACTTGAGTCTTTATTTTTTTTTGCTAGATTTTGTCAGAGTCAAAAAGTCTTTTCATTGCAATTTATTCAATGATAATTTTAAGATCGACAAGAATAAAAACTGTGGTTGTGATTTTATTAACATCACTATTTCTTATTTGTATACATTCAATGTATACAAATAGAATTACACTCAACAATCTTGTTCTGTATTTGTTATTGTTTAGAAAAACATAATGAAAGAATACTTAGCGATAAAGAAAATCAATTCACATATAGTGGATTTATAATCTTTTAAATTCATTAAAAGTATTAATTCTTATATTATTTCACACAATAAAATTGTTCACTTCCATTTATAAAATGAACACGTCCCAAATTAATGAATTGATGCACAAAATCGAAAATATTTACATTTATTTACATTCTTGTACATCGCGAAGAATGAAATAATCTTAGGACTAACTTTAATCGCACATCGCGGTGGGGAATCTTCATACAAAACTCATCGCGGGCATGCCGTCTCATAGCGAACATACATCAATCCTACATAACTCATTCGCTTGGATTTGCCAATATGTTGATGTACATATATCACATATCTCAAAGTTATAACCACTCTCAAAGCAGCTTTAAATGTCTGTATTTGGATTGGATTTCCACATAAATGTACATACAGGAGACGGCGAGCTTTCAATTCCTATGGAAAGCGTTGAAGTCGCTTAATACAATGAAACCTTCCGTGTACCTACACATTCATTTTCGAAAGCAATTTGCAGCTGATGCTATTTCAAGGGATGGTAAAATTTTATAATTGTCGAAACTAATTTCGAAATGCTAATTTATTAGCACGTTCAAATGTCATCGTAAGTTATTACTTCTTATTTCATATATTTAGTGTCAGCCCTCTCATGCGGCCCTGAAGAGGACTCCTCGTGAGCAGGCCTTCACTATTGACGTTCAGTCCTGGTAAGGACTTTACTCTTCGGAAACGTCTTAAGTCGGCACTGCCAAGAAGTCCCGATAAGGACTCTTGGGTTTGGTTCCTGCGTCGTCAAGGTAATGAAGAACAAAACTCGGGTTTTATTTTACACACGAAAGCAGTTTTCATTTCAAACAAAAACAAGAACAAGAAACACGAACAAGACAAGAATTTACTTTTTAGACAATCTGGAGAGCGTTGTAGTTTGACCGAAGCGATGAGACCTTTTGCGTTGAGCTCGTGCCGTCATATCAGATTATGAGAATCTAAAAGAACGGATTGAGTTATTTTCTACTTTCTGGCAGCGATATTGTAGATGCTGCTCAGCCGTGATGCGCTGCGGAAATCTGCCGCGGGAGCAGGATCTGCTTGCGGCGAGAAGAAGTTGTTGAAGGTGGGGCGCCCCGTGCTGCCACATATACAAGGTATCGTTATCTTCTCGCAAACCTCCACCCTTTTCAACAAATGTCAACAAAATCATGCTTCACGCCATATTTTCAGAAGTATTTGATCCATAAAAATTGCGTGGACACCCCTGTTTTCGAAGCGGAAGTATCAGCTGGCGTGGAGCTGTCAGTTGCCATATCCTTCGTAAAATGCGAATTTCGCATTGGAAAAATGAAAAAAATTTAATAAAAACTTATTATTCGAAGTAAACGCGAGTGAATTACAAAGTGAAGTGTGTAGTTTTTTATTATTTGCCGAAAAAAAGAACTAACATGCAGTATTTTTCTTTCCTCAGGTGAGTAAAATGTAACCAAACATAAAATTATGCGAAGCCCTATCAATTTAAGATAATATTTTACATTCGTCCAGAACCACGTGATATTTTATTACAGAAAAGTGAAACTTGCCTGTATTTTGGACTTGCCCCGTGTAAAAAAAGTAGTGTAGCCGATAGGTTTGATGATTTACGCGAGTGAAATACGTTTCATGTCCGTTCCTTGAAATTAACTATAAATTAATTCGTTTTATGTTTTCGTGTTTGTGTTTTGTCCAGAGTGTATTTATTTTGTAAATATTTCGAGCCCAATGAAAATGTTAAAGAACGTTCATGAATATTGAATATCGGTCGTGGACGGAATCAGAAAGGTGTACACGATAAAATTTTATTTAGAAGATTGGAAAATACTGCTGTACGAAGTGTTTTTATCACAACACAGTGCAACGTGATCTGGGGGCCTCTAAACTTATTTTCGAAACATGGCGATTTAATTTAAAAATATTTTTTTACTTACCGGAAAACGTAGAAAGCCGACTTCAAAGTGCCCTACAAAGAATGAAATTAATTTTATGGAAGTGGTACTAAATCACTAATGTAGCACCGCATTCAGAAAATTAAATTCATCCTTTTTAATTTGGAGTCGGTTTTTTTAACTTGAATTTCTCAAGAGAAATTTACCTATTACGTAGAGTACTTTCTTTATATATATATATATATATATATATATATATCGGATATACAAGTATATATATATATATATATATATATATATATATATATATATATATATATATATATATATATATATATATATATATATATATATATATATATATATATATATATATATATAATATATAGGATATAACGAAAATCGTGACTATGCTAGAGATCACAATTTCGCTCCAATTTTCACCAAGTTTTAAGGAAAGGCGTAACATATTGGGTGAATATCTCAGTTAAGATGTTTAACCAGCAAAATTGGTCGAGGGAAAATAAAATGGCGGCCATTTTAGACGAATATTCGTGATTTCTATTTTGACGAAACCGTAGCTGCTATTTATATGGAAGTTGGTACAGAGGTTTATTGAAGTGTGCGATGAATTTCACAATAAAAAATCCAAAGTAGAACAGTTTGAAACAAAATGGCGGCAGCTCAAACGTCGAAAAACGTGTAAACATTGGATGTTGTAGTTCTGACCAAACTTTTCAACCGATGTTAATGAAATTCGGTGTTTTCGTAAAAACTATAAGTGTCTAAAGAACTATATAAAAAAACTAGAGATCGAGTCTCCAAAAACAAAATGGCAGCTAGTTGACGCTTGAAATTTCAAAGGCATTTCAAAGACTCAATATATTGAATCGATGTAAATGATAGAAAACAATTACATCTAAATACTTTGCTATTTTGGTGCGCATAGATATGCAAGTTTCAAAATGGTGGCGAGTCAAATATGCGACATTTCATATTTTGTGGCCCTCTAATGGCCAAATTTTCCAATGGATTTTGATGAAACTTGAAATTATGAATAATTGTACTAAGTTCTTGTACCAAACAAAAATCATCAGAATCGGATGAAAAATAAAGAAGTCGAAAATTTAAAGCCCAATAGTTTTGGTTGCCATTTTCACTAAAAATTTTATACTTTTGCCCTGTCTAGAGGGAAACTACGATTTGAATGAGATTTGGCAGGTTGATTGATGAGACTCTGAGATATAAATATTTGAAAAAACATCCAAACAATGCATGCATTCAAAATGGCGGCCCCCGAAAATCGCTTTATTAGTAGCAATTAAAATAATGAATATTTTTCATAGAAACGTTTTAATGACCTAACTTGTAAGTAGTTATACAACAGACCATTTGTCACGGGAACGATTTGCACCTTGTTGTTTTTTTTTCACAGCGGTTGTTGAAATACCACCCGAGCCAAGGTTAATATTAAAAATAGAAATGTTAAAATAATAAAATAAAAATGTCAAAAGATTAAAATAAAAATGTAAAGTAAAAGAAAAATAGGCAAAAAAACGAAATGTGAAAAGATTAAAGTAAAAATGTAACGTAACAATAGGTAAAAAAGAAATTTTAAAATAATGGAATAAAAATATTAAAAGATTAGAATATAAATCTAAAGTAAAAGAAAAATAGGCAAAAAAACGAAATGTGAAAAGATTAAAGTTAAAAATGTAACGTTAAAATAGGGAAAAACGAAATGTTAAAATAATAGAATAAAAATATTAAAAGATTAGAATATAAATGTAAAGTAAAAGAAAAATGTAGGCAAAAAAAACGAACTGTTAAAAGATTGAAATCAAAATGTAAAGTAAAAATAGGCAAAAACGAAATGTTGAAAGATTAAAATAAAAATGTAAATTAAAAATAGGCAAAAACAAAAGAAAAGAAAATCCGGTTACCATCACGCACAACTGATCGCAAACATTACCAAGGAACGAATCAATCGCTGAGCAATAGGACAAGAATGGCACCACCTTTACAATTTTATCGCGACAAACGAAAGTATGCAATGAACTCTTTTTACGAGGCATCAGAGATCGGGCTGAGTCAACTGAACCACAACAAACTACAGGATCAAATGCACAAAGATCTTCTATCAGCTCCACATTGAAGTCAATACATACTGTGTCGTCATCAAAAGCCGATGTGGGATTTTGTACGGTCTTGAATAACTCTGGACAATTGCCTGATATGGATCGTCATCGCTTTGAAAAAACCATTTTTCACTTCATACAAGTTCTTGATGCTGGCGATCTCGCAACTTTCTACTGAACCTGAATCTACTGAGCCTGAATTTACTGACCCTGCGCACGATATCGGAACAAAATCTCCAACTTTTAATGTTAGACCCGTAAATGCACTTCTTGGAGAAATAGCAATTTTTCGTTCAAATTTGCATATCAATGAAAATATTCGCAAAAATCGTAATCAATGTTTGGGAATACTTACTGTAAGGAAGAGATGATACGAACGTTGGAATCAAACGCCAAATACCACTCCATTGCGGCCGGCGCAAGGAGTTGAAGAAATTCAATCACTCCTTGTTTCCCAACGGGTTGAATTAGTCGCTGGTACACTTTCCGGAAAAGCCTAAAAAACAGGAAAAGAACGTTTACACAAACGAATAGCATCTAAGAGTCATTTATACCTACCGAAAGTACAACCGCCAGAGACCTCCAATCGTTATGGCATTCTGCTCTATGTTACCGCGTCACAACATTCACTTTCACACTACCGCGTTATAGCTTCAACGACACATCACCGACGAATTCAAACACATAGGGAAAAAGACACGACCACGATTGTTAATGTTTTTTCCAAATTCAAACATTTGGCACGATATAAACAAACACGAAATTGACAGAGTGTCAGTCACTTTGACATTCTACACCTGATGGACGAGTGTACTAAAAAGGGAAATTTAGATTTCAATTGCCCGATGCACCCCAGTTGGGGGATCTGAATTGAACATCGAATCGCCCAGGGATAAAGTTAACGGCTCGCCGGTTGAAACCGAGCCGATGAAAAATCCAATAAGTAAGAACGGCTCTCTCTCTTTTCTGGCGGGTTCGAGACGACAACGAGGACTAAGCGAGGATAGCGTTGTGGAACTTGGGAAAAATCAATCGAGGAAAGGAATTACGACGAGGGAAAATTCAACAGTGGAGAAAAATATTATCAGCGAGACAACTAAGGAAGATTGGCGACATCAGGCAATAATAAGCGCGCTGGCAGAAAATTGCAACGTAGAGTACTTCGGGGGGCCCCCGCTTAGGTAGAGTAATTTAAATTTGAACATTTTAATGCATTATATTTTTGGAACTTTATTTGCATTTCGCCATTAAATATATAGTAGTTAGATGAAATAGTGGAATATTTTTGGAAATTCATTTGCATTTCGCGATTAAATATATAGGATATAGTGAAAAAGTGGAAGTTTTTGTGTGCTTGTTGAAGGAAGAGTAAGTTTGCCGCGCATATTAATTGTACACCTGGCTCGGGTGTGTTCGAAGGTAATTTTCCTTGCGGTTTGTTCAGGAATTTCTGTAGCGAAAGTGTTTCTTATTTAGTTTCTTTTGCTCGGTGTGAGTTACGCCGGAAAATTTGAGCCCGGCAAGTGTGCAACTGGTCACCCGGTGATTATAATCTTCCCCTGTTAAGGAAGAGCTTAAAGAGCGTTAGTCCGAGTTGTGTGAGGGGTGTTCGGCGGCCGCGTTCTCGCTTGGCGGCTTTTTAGGACCAGGGGATAAGCGAGTGGCGCCACCTACGATCGTCCTCGACGCCAAGCCGGGTCCGAGGTCCTTAGCCGAAGAAACTCCCACGCGGAGGGTAACTGGAGGGTAACACACTTTAGGGGACTGTAAAATATTTTTACAGTACCCTATTAAAATCGCGATCTGTCTTTTCGACTTTTTGTCCGTCAGTCCTTGCATCACAGCAAGTTTTCTCGCAAACCACACAGGCCAGAGTGATGAATTTTCTACGTAGGTCAAGAGTTGTGCCCTCTCAAACGTTTGCAAGAAAATTCCAACAGAATAATAATATCAGCACATATGACAATTTGCTGGCCATTTTTGGTAGTAAACAATTAATTTGCAAACGCTGCATTCTCATAAAGTTTATCGCCAAGAATATGATAAACCTCATCACATGATGAACAAAATTTTGACCCCAATTTCGAAATGAACTTCGAGCCAATGCGTATTATCACAATAGCAAAGGCAAAAGCTCGTGGCTTCATGATTTTGATCTTTCACCGTCTCCTGTATGTACCTCTATGGATTTTCACTAAAGATATTCTACCTCAGACATTTACTAGCGATAGGTGCGCCACCAGAAACATGGGTTCCCCCAATGTGGAGTTAAAAAGTTCGCTACGATGTCATCACTATCAAATATATACACAATGCTTTGGGTTGATGTAGGCTTTTTGTACACAGCAAATGCTAACCAGTTTCCAGTTCGTTTTATACATATATCAAAGAATGGAGTAAAGCTGTCGGTTTCTTTTTCCACCGTGAAATTTATATTGTAGTTTATTTTATTGATTGCCGTCAAGATTTCGTCTATTTGATCCGTTCGCATTACCGCCGTATCAAAACCACGTTTTTGGCATAACTCCTTTCCTAGTTATTTCTTCTTCTATATGTGTCTAAACATTTCGGTGAGCATAGGCGATAGTGGGTTTCCCATAGCTACGCTCTTAGTAGTTTATAATATTTCCCTCGAAATGTAAAATAATTTTCGTTTTCACACAGAGTGGCGAGATCGGCAAATTGTTTAACTTTTTCCCCCAACTTGAAGTTTTATTGAACTGCTTAAGCCATTTTCCATATGCATGTATAGCCTGCTTAACTGGATTGTTTGGAAATAGCGCAACTATGATTCGTCAAATAAAACGAGAGGCTCGGATTCCAAAATTTGCAAGTTCCTAATTTTTTCAATCAGGTCCAGCGAATTTTTCACAGAACTGCTTCCGTAGATGTTCCCCAATTTCTTGCTTACGGACGCTATTCATTTTGCCGGTTTATACGGAGTGAGAAACCATCTGCTATAATTACTGACTAACGAAGCTTACGAAAAATAGTCCAGCTACGTGTTGGAATACGGCTGCGTAAAAAGAAATGTTCTAGGAAGTCCGCAAACCACTTCACTCGTCTTGGAAAATTTTACACCAATATCTTTTTTTACATAGACAAATTATTGTTTCTTGCTTTCTTGTAAGGGTTTTGTAAACGAGCTTTGTAAAATCCTATTTAAACAGCGCTTGTCTGCCCGTCCAAGTGTCACACTAACTTTTCTCGAAAACGATCAAACCCATGTAGTCCAGTCACTTTAGGCAAAAAAAGGGGTCAATCTCGGAATTTGAGATAATAAGCTGGAAACTCGTATACAGTTTCATTTTGGCGTTCTAAAAGTTGTCTCAAAAGTCTCATATTATCTCGTGTCTGCGTCGTAAGTTGTTCGAGGTCAAAGGTCATGAAAATCGGTTTTTTTTGCAATTATCTCCGTTTCTGTGGTTTCAATCACTTCAACACCTATAATGAAAATTGAAGATAAAAAAAGTTGCCAAAATTTTTGTCTCAACTTTTTTTCTGTACGCTCAACCCTTTTCGAGATAGAGAGCGGAGAGCACCCAGCGTTCAGGCATATATACTGTAATACAAGGTCAACCGTGAATCTCGGTGAATAATACCTTGTATATAGTTACTAAATCATTAAAATATTATCAACAATAAATAATTTGTATTATTTATTAGTTAATACATTGTATTGAATATATTTATTATATATGTATATATATATATATATATATATATATATATATATATATATATATATGTATGTATGTATGTATATATATGTATGTATATATGTACATATATATATATATATATATATATATATATATATATATATATAATAAATTCATTTAATTTTATGCGATAATAGATTGTAAATAAATTGATTGATAGTTAGATAGACTGTAAATAGAAACAAGTCAAGTAAATATAATTTAAGTTAATTTTTATTTAGTAGCTGTACTTTTGTTACAATTAAAATTAATATTAAATATACAGTTAAATTCTTTAACAACTTGAAGTTCAAAATATCAATTTTCTTCTTCTTCACCATCATCTCCTGGGAAATTGAAAATTTTAATTTCATCTTCATCTTCGTTTACCTGCATGATTGTCTTCAAACCTTCTGAAATTTCTGGATCAAATGCAGTTTATTCCTCGGGATCGTCTTGCAATACAACAGCATTGAGACAAGCTTGCCCATTGCATTGTCCACAAGCTAAAGTGCTTTGCAATCCCGTTTTTCTGCATCCGCAGCGTAAACCACAACCATTCTTACAATTACAAAATATTGTACTGAGTAATTCATCTGGAGCTGGTGGTAATAGTGTAGTTATTGGCTGCAGAAACTCATTTTGGAGTACCTAGCCCAATTCTTGAGGTTCTAAATCATGTCCTAACCATTTTTGAATTTGGTAATAAACACGATTTATGTGTTGATGAGCTGCTGCACTTATTGGTGGAAGATTAGTTAACTGGACAGGTTTATGAAGTTTAGTAGATTAAATGAATTGAATGTGTCTGTGATGATCAATATTATTTTCAGCATTATATATTGCTAGTAAGATGCGTACTCCATTTTCGTATAATTGCTGTACAGGGCAGTTTTCTTGTAGAAAAACTTGAGCCAGTTCGTCGAAATTAGCAAGTTTTTGCAGTAATTTTATAAAAGTTTGTTTCCCTTTATTAAACAGCGCAGAAGTTGTATCGCAACCACTAAATGCATATAGAAATAGAATATGTTTCTTAGAAAGGGGATATTTGTCAAAACTTTTCGAAGAATAGACTTGTGTTTTAACATTGCCTTTTCCAGGTTTTTTAAAAAAAAATCTCTTCTTGATGTGACTGAGTGCGTCCAATTAAAATAACGAGCAAATCTATGTCTTCTCCTATGATGACGACATTCTTCTCACGTTTGGATACTTCAATAGCAGTTTCGATAGTAAGAACATCAGCATCATCTCTCGCATGTCCTGTTGTGATATTTAAACTTTTTAACTTTTCAATGAGCATATCAATAAGTTTCTTTTTATTATATTTATTGGACAAAATCTTGTCTTGGCTGATTGGCACAATCATTGCTTCATCGAAACAAACTTCATAAGATTTTGAAAGACCAGCAGTTCTTCTTAATTGTTCTATTGCTTTTATGTTTTTAGTGTAGTCCGAGTATCCGTCAAATACAACAACAGTTTTTGATCCATAATGTCTTTGTAAATACTTAACGTATTTATCGAAAACGACCAAAAATGAATCCTCTTTACCCCATACGACGCGATGCAGAAAAAGTCCACCATCGATGGTATAAGTTACATCATTTTCATTCAATTCAATATCAACAGGTGTCATATTATCATATAATGTAGATTTCGTGGTTTTTTCTCATGCCATTACTGTCAAATAATGACGTTGGATATGGACTTAATTCGTATTTAAGGTATCCTTCGAGATTACTTTCAAACTGTTTGGTTACAGTTATTCTTTGGAAGAGTAACAATGGATCCACAGAGACTTTACAATCGTTAATTTTGACTAATTTGTTAACAGCTGAAAATGGCAAAACCTTATTAGCGCGTTTAAAAGTTATTTCATTAAACTTCAAGTCAGTTATGTTTACCATAGATTGTAATCCGATTTCATGGGCTTTGCAACAATTAATCTGGTCATTTCCAACGATTCCAGAAGCTAAGGATATAAATCGTTTTATTTTTGGAAAGTGATCATGAACTTTAAGCCATTTAACTAGTTTACCTACATCAATGTTATCTCTTTTTACTCTTGAATCTCTTGCATCAACGTGTTGTTCTGCAGAATATAATGAAATATTACAATACCTTTCAATTTCTTCCCAAATTGTATTTGTAGCGTACATAGCATACAGCCATTTACATAAAACACTCTCTTGAGTACTGTGACCTCGAGATACTCCCCCTTCTGTCTTCATAGACTTCATAAGACTTTGTTCGATTATCATGTCTGTCCATGTACCAGAAAAGAATTTCTCTGTTCGTCTCACAGTGAAGAATCCATCTTTAAATTTCTGAAAAGTTTGTTGATCCATCGTCTTTTCCAATTTCATCATATCTTGAATATATAAATGAGTAGATTTTGCATATAAAAAGTGACCACAAGCGTGAAAATACGGCAGCATTTTTCGTACTGCATCAAGATGTTCTTCGAAGAGTCCCAGTCTTTCAGCGCGAATAAAGTCTAGTGCTATCCATACTATATCAAAATATTGTACCCATAACTGTGCTGTAGGACCCCGAGCTTTCAATTCCTTCAGTTTATCATGAAATTGATTAATAAATGAGTTCGAATTACCTATACAACCTTCTACATCTTCATAAGCAACATCACGACATTGTGTTTTTAAATGCTCCGCATTGTGTTTTTAAATGCTCCGTTCTGCCTTTTTTATTTTTTAATATAATTTCGTGTAGAAGATGTAATAGAGTTTTCGGTATTTCTTCATTAATGTTATCTAACATTTTACTTGGAGGTGGATACGATTTGGTTTCAACTATCGAAGCCCGAATGTTTTCGCTTATAATAGCTGCTGCAGCTTCGACAATCTTCAATCTCTCTTCTTCCGTAGTACTTTTTCTATTTTCGTACCAATTTTTTTATATAATATTGGTGTGTGTGTCACGAAAAGATACAATAGTAAACGATCCTACTTTTTTAGTAATTACGATATCAGTTAAGTTTTTTTGTTGAAGTCTTGCTAAGATAGTCTTGTCATCTGGTACATACTCCGTAAAAACATCCTTGAGCTCTTTTGATGTAAATTGCGAATCTTCATGATTTTCTATGTAACAAAAAATCTCTTCCATTGCTGGATTTTCTTTACGGGGCTTATTCTCAGTAGATGGTGTTCGATTCAAAAAATGAGTACAGCAAACGGTATGGTATTTTGCTTCAGTTGCAACCAAGTCGATTTCATAAAGTACGCGATCTTTCACTAATTCTCCTAAGGAATCCTTTCGTTCTGCTCTTTTGATGACATTGTCTTTGAATTCCAGAGTACTTACGTTACTGATTGTTCGTCGATACTTTTCTTTCTTTCTTAACTCTGCTGCTACGTCAGCTGTTTGGCCACAAAATAAACACAGGTTTTAAAATCAAACACCTCATTCCTTTTTTTACGAGGAACACTAGATGATGGTAAAGGTTCACCTTCCTCTAGTCGTCGTTTTGATGCTGATATAGAATTTTCAATAATGTCTACTTTCCGACACTCAACATGCACATTCACAGAGGTTAAAGTATTTAAAAAGTCTATGTGACCATCATTTCTTTCGATACTTGCAGTTTTTGAAGTTTTCAAGCCGCGCACTACATTCACAGAATCACCTTCAGTTAGAGATTTCCCACAAAGAAAACAGAAATTAGCCATAATTATCAACATTGTACGCCTGTCGTTACTGAGATCTTAGAACCAAGTACAAAATTCAGTCAATAGAAAGTAGTCCCTTGAAAAAGAAATCAGTCTCCACATAACATGAACATCTGCCGCATGAACTATGGAGGGGTCCGCATTTGCAGGTATAGACATCATAAAAAAAGGTCGTCGTATAGAGGTTCGTCTTCCCAGTTATAATCCCAATAGAAAAATAAGATTATACATTTTAAACTTTAAAATCTGTAAATTTTAAAATTTTAAAATTGAAATTTTAAAATCTTTAAAATTTAAAGAGCAAATACTTAATAATTTTTTCTATTTACAATCTTACAATGTATATATATATATATATATATATATATATATATATATATATACATATATATATATATATATATATATATATATATATATATATATATACATATATATATATATATATATATATATATATATATATATATATATGTATATATAATAAATATATTCAATACAATGTATTAACTAATAAATAATACAAATTATTTATTGTTGATAATATTTTAATGATTTAGTAACTATATACATGGTATTATTCACCGAGATTCACGGTTGACCTTGTATTACAGTATATATGCCTGAAAGCTGGGTGGTCTCCGCTCTCTATCTCGAAAAGGGTTGAGCGTACAGAAAAAAAGTTGGACAAAAGTTGTGGCAAATTTTTCTATCTTCAATTTTCATTATAGGTGTTGAAGTGATTGGAACCATAGAAACGGAGATAAGTTCAAAAAACCGATTATCGTGACCTTTGACCTCGAATAACTTACGACGCAGACACGAGATAATATGAGACTTTTGAAACAACTTTTAGAACGCCAAAATGAAACTGTATACGAGTTTCCAGTTTATTATCTCAAATTCCGAGATTGACCCCTTTCTTTGCCTAAAGTGACTGGACTAATGGTAATTTTTTCTCATTAAGCTTGCGGTGATTCCTCAAATTTTATTTGCTTAGTGTAGTACTTTTAAAGAAATATGCTTCAACCCACTATGCCCAAGAGATCGAAAGTGCGCTAAAGCTGCCCATTTATCTATTTTCCTTAACAGTTCCCCCTCCAAGGAGCGGTTGTTCACATTTTCGCGAACTTAACTTCAGCTCGGAATTTCTTTCCCAATTGGTCCGCAAGTTTCTATCCATACCGCGTTCCGCCAGGTTCAACTTTTCCATTAAGTTTCACTAGAAATTGACCGGAAAACAATATTATCGCTGTGGCAAATCCATTTAACAATTCGGTATGTTAACGTTTAAGTAGTTTTGGGAAGTAAGTGAAATTGTTTTCCGCAATGTAAGATATATTTGTGTTGTGTTCGCGACTTCCCTTCTTCGGGTACCTTTGCATCGTCACCAGATTCTTCAGGTAAGTTCAAATTCTACGATTGATCATCCGCCTGCAAAGCCAATTGCGTTTCGAGTGGAACCGCTCGACCAGGACAAGTTTATTATTCGTAAAAGGAAAGCATTCTTTGGTGATTTCAGTAAAAAAACCATTTCTGTGTATAGTGTGCGTTGTAGCGATTGTTGTCCGCTTCTTGGTTGGCATGTCAACAATTACCCTAGTTAGCTTTCCTTCCTTGGAGATTACTTAATGTGATGTTAGGCCCGCATAATATTGATGTTGCTGTTTCTGCAAATCGTTTATAGTTGAGGTTTATGTCTAGAGTCAGCTTGCGTTTGCTTTTTCGGGCAATTCTTCTTATTTGTAGCACTACAGTCCCTATCGGGTTTTCGCTCCTTGCAAATAGCTATCTCGGTACATCGACTGCATCCTCCAACTTTGAAATCCGAGCAGTGCTGAACTGTATTTGTCGACCGAGTCAGACCAGCGTTTCCTCGGCTTCCCCACTGGCCTCCGCCCTTCAGTTCTCCCAAAGAATGCCTTTTTGGATATCTACTCGTATAGCTCGTCCATACGATTCAGGTGGCCAGCCCATTGCAGCTTCCGCGGTACATCTTCCATTGTGATTTCAAGCCCTTTAGTTATGAAATGTTGCTACTGCTGACCTAAAGATATTTTTTCCTTTCTTCTTCGCTGTACTTGCTTTACTAAAATGTTCTCGCACTCTGGTGTCAATTATTCTTCTTGCATTCGATCTGGTAGATGCCCGATTTTTTATGTGATTGCCGCTAGTCCTTAGTTCATCAGAAGATGTTTTTTAGCTGATTTTCGCTACTCGGTTAGATTGTTCGTATTCGATTATACGACAAGCAAGAGATACGTGATGATTGGGTGCAATGGAAAGTCTCGCCATATTAAGAAAAAACAGGCATGTTAATGAACAACGATGCAGGTTATCCCTTCAAATCTAATTAGTGGAATTAAAGTAAATACGAGTACATTTCAATTACCCTTTTTAGGAAATATCCCTCAATGTAATTAAGGACTTAGTATAAAGTCCAATTCCTAGGTTAAGTAAGACGATCTCTGAAGAAGACCGAACGAAAGCGTTCAGAAATCGATTAAGACAAATAGAAACTCACTACACTAAATTCAAAGGGGTTTTCTTTTTTATTTGCAGAAACGTTTTGCGAAAATGAAATCTATTGCGATCATACTTACCTGTTTTAGTTGGCAGAGAACTGCTTTTGGTGACTGCTTTCATTACAATTGTAAGCTTACTTTGCGTCATAGCTCAGCTTGCGTTGATCAATTGAATTTAACTAGTTCAAAGTTATATTATGATTAATTTGAGAACGGCTATGGCCGGGAATGTGCTCTTATAGGAAAGAACCCGTGACAAGACTAATTGGTGAGAAATATTGAAAAAATATTATGGATTCATGTAACTATCGCCTGTTGTCAACAAGTTTAATGTCAATGCTAATCTCACTTTCGAACCTACAGCCACTATAAAATTAGTGTTTGATTTCGAAATAAAAAGATAAATTTATTTCAAAGTCTTAACAGGATGGTGTTTAGAATAATGGTTCCAGTCTCCTAAGTGAAAAGAAACAACTTCTTCCTCACCCGGCCCATTAAGGCCAGTAACATGGTAGCACGTTTGTTGCCCCGATGGAAACTGATGTTTCTAGCAAAAGGGGCTAGTGCCTGTTAAAGCTGCGGTTTCATCGAAGATGACAGACACTCATCATGCCCATCATCTTCGAGGCAGCTCGACCGTATGATCCCAAGGTATGATGTAGCACCAGGGTTGCAAGATCCTCGAAAATCATTGCGCCAGACATTTTGATAAAATGCGCCAAAAAGCGCCACAGGCAATATAAATGACAAAATATAATATTTAGTTTTTTAAACTGAGTCAGAAGAGTATTATTATTATATCAGTCAAAGACATATTTTTCAACAGTTGCTATTTCAGCTTTATTTTGGCGTAAAAGAACATAAATTACATTTTTCTTTATTAAATAACAGAAATTAAACATTTATCGCAATAATGTTGAAATACTAAACAAAAACAACTCTATTTTAATTCTTCTACTGACAAATATAATTATTCTTATAAATATTCAGTCATTTAAAATTCTGAAAAGCTCTTCGGTTTTATTAGTATTGCATTCATCATAAATCCATTCATTCTATTTGACATTGGCGTGTTTGGAATAAAATTCGTTCAACAACTTTTATTACGAAAGCAAAAAACTTACTTGTTATGAACGACAAATGACAAAATATGATATTTAGTTTTTTGAACTGAGTCAGAAGAGTATTATAATGATATCAGTCAAAGACAGATTTTGTATTATTTGTTACTGCATTTTTTTGCGTAAAAGAACACAAAATAAATTTTTCTTTATTAAATAACAGAAATTAAACATTTAATTCAAAATTATGTTGAATAATTCAAAATAATGTTGAAATATTAAACGAAAACAAATTTCTTATAAATATTCAGTCATTTAGAATTCTGAAAAGCTCTTCGGTTTCATCAGTATCGTATTTATCATAAATCCTAGCAATTATTCTATTTAACATTGGAGTGCTTGGAATAAAATTCGTACAACAACTTTTATTACAAAAGCAAAAAAACTTAATTCTTATGAGTGCATTCATTGTTTCTAACAACAATTTGTTTCGAACTTTTGTTTTAATACTATTAAGAGTTGAGAATGCCCGTTCAACAATAGCATTCGAGCTAGGCAAAGATAATAAAACAAATACGCATTTGCTCAGGTTTTCAAACATAGGTTTTCCGGAGGCTGTTTTGATTTGTGAAACTTTTTCCCAAAATGTTAATGTTACATTCGGAATATTTTGAAATACCTCAGACCATTTAATGTCCAACAGTTTTTCATATTCTTGTTCAAGATCCGAATAATACTTTTTGTCAACAAAAAATAAGGGCAATTCAGCGAACTTTGGCCTCACACGATTTAAACATTCGAGGCGAAAACATTTTTATTTTTTCGAAAACTTCTATGTTTGCAGGTAACCGTTTTATCATCTCCTCAACTAATATCAGAAGAAAATCTTTACATTTAAGCTGTAATTGTTATCTATCACTATTATTTAAATTCGAATTATTTAATTCAGTTAAAAATTCTTGTCCATAATTTATGTCATTGAGATCTAGGTGAGTAGAATAATCACTTATTCCAGTATTTGATTCAAAAATATTTGTACACGTTAGCAAAAAATTGTCCTTAAAAATTCGTCTTGTAAGCGACCTTATGGTAAGGATAATTTCTTCAATAGCAATACAGAAATCAATTGCATCTTTTTGAAAATAAAGGTTTAAACCATTGATAGTTTTTAGTATGGGTTTCAGAAACTTCAATAAAATAAGATTCTTTTTATCTTATAAATGTTAGCAAGGATAACAGCCTTGTAGCATCTTTCATTTTGAGCGGCGATGGAGAAAAATGTCTGCAATTCTAAATACTGCGTTAAGATCCTGTCAACAGCGTGAAATCTTACTAGCCATCTTGTACCACTTAAGGGAACTAAATTGAGAAAGTTACCTTCTGAATTAATTATATACCAAATTTCTTTGTATTTAGCTTTTCTTAGTGGACTGTGTGAAAACCAATTAAATGTTTCTTTAATTAGGAAGTCTACATCATCTGAAAAAGTTTCTGATGCCTTTGAAGCCCATAAATGAAGACTGTGGCAAATACATTTGTTTAATATTAAATTTGGACTTTCTCGCTTCAATAAGGTGTACAATGAATTATTTTTTCCGCATAGATTACTAGCACCATCAGTACCAATTCTAATGATTTTCGTTACATTCAAATTAACTGAATCAAGATAACCTTTAAGAGCTTCGAAAATATCTTGTAAAGTAGTAGTTGTAACAAAAATTAAAGCAAGAAAGTTTGTAACAATCGTATTTTTCTTTTCAGAAAAATATTTAATACAATCGCACAAATATTTATCGTTTGAAATGTCAGTAGACTCATCTATTATTAACGAAAATAAAGAGTCACTTACATCTTCAAGAAGATCCTGTAGGATAACCGGAGCGATAACTTTTCTTATAATAGCAGTTGCCTTTGTCCGGTGCAGTTAAAACCGTAATGAATCACTTGACTTCGGATGGTAAATTTCATTTAATAAATCAGTAAGATGATCTACCGACCTTATTGATGAATGTACGGCTATATAAAACGAAATTTTAATTTCTTTTATCTTCTTTTCTTCAATAACATTTGAAGAATTGAAACCTATACAATACAAAAGAGAATTACTTTTGTTAAAAGAACGAAGTATTAAAGTAATTACCGCAAGCTTCTAGAGGCCTTTGGCGTTGAATTACACTGCAGCTTTTAACATGCTTTGGTGTTTTTGCATGTCTGATCATGTCGGCTTTATGTGGACGGATTTTGTTGTTGCAAGTTTTGCAAAGTGCCATACCACATTCACTTTTAGCAATCCACCCTAAATTTCAGAATAAGTAAGCTACGACCTCTTATTTATTAAATTAAATTCAACATTACCAGCGAATTCAGCATTCTTTTCCGACAAATAATTGTATTTTCGTGCTTTGTCCGCCATTGTGTGTGAAGACTTGAATCTTAGTTTTATTTTTCTTTGTACATATGAATCATGAGCGTTTACTGATTCCTACAAAATCATCTATTATATTTTCACACTTCACTGGTATCGACACTATCAAACATACATATTGTCATACTTTTCGGATTAAATTTATTTCACAAGTCATAACTTCAATAATACTGACAGACAACAGACACTATTAGACAACAAAAGGGAAGACAAGACATATGTTTAGTGACATTATTACACTTTCTCGATTACAAAATCAATGCCATCTAGCTGTCAATATTATGAAAATAAGTCAAATTAACTTTCAATGTGAAGTAATCAAATTTGTGAGTGTTAATTATCTAGTGATGAATATCCAATAAACAAAAAGAGCCAGGAAGAGCCAGTGGCGCATTTGATTATTTTAAAGCGCCCAGACGGAATAAAATGAGCCAGTTTTGGCGCAAAAGCGCCACATCTGGCAACCCTGTGTAGCACCCTTATATTCATGTGGAAATACGCCCACCATGCAAATTATACCCGAGCGTAAGTTCCCACACAAACTGTGGTTGTCTACTTAAAGAGTTTAGAACAATGGTGCTAGTTTCCTAAGTGGAAAAACCACTTGTTCTTCAGCCGGGGCATCTTGGCTATCAATATAATAGCACGTTTGTTGGCCCGAGGGAGATCGGCGATTCTAAGAAAATGGGCTGGTACATGATAAATTGCGGTTTCGTTGAGCACGAAGGACACTCATCAGGAGCCGCCACAGTCCATCATCCTCGGAGCAGCTCAACTCCATGATTCCAAGGTAGAGAGTGGACCCTTTATGCACATGGAGTAACACGCCTAACCTGTGCTGTTTGAATGTTAACATAGTGTCTCTATAGTCTATAGTATGATCGGCTGAAGAGAGGTTATATAGTACACACATCAAACCCACCTTCTTCTAACATTTTTTCTTTAATAATGTTTCAAAATTAATGCAACTCAATAAAGTAGCTACATACAAAAAATTTTCATCGATTATTTGCAGCGATCGGAGCTATCCGAAAACCAGATCCATGCACCCGTACGTTGCAATCAAAGCGTATAGATTTATATAAAGTTGAAGTTACAAGGATCGAGTGAACCATTAAAAAAAAAAATTTGCAATAACCAGCAATACTTTCAAATGGTTGATATTAGGTTTCGCATCAAACCTCCGTTCAAACGCTGTTTTCTTCTACTTTCTGCTGTTTGAGGTTCAATTCAAAATATACACGGCCGCTCGCACTGCCTGTGGCCATAGTGACTTCGACAAGCCAATTCCCACCAACATGGTACGTGTTGATTTTGGAACTGTTCTGTTGTTTCGCTCGATGTATCTATTTTGCTCAGATTATTATGGACTAAATTGAAACACTTCAACTTTACTTTCTATTCTTTATTTACACTTTAACTTAACACACAATTACGTTCAATTTCCAAAATAGGATTAATGTTCAACATTTACAATAGAATTAATCTTACGGAATCTCCGGCCAATAACATTTGCAATCCTTTTTATAGGGTATTTTTGTTTACATTACATTCAATTAAAATTTAATCAATTAAAATTCTCAACGCAAATTCAACATAATTTCGCGAATATGACATCTTAATGGCATTCTCCCGTATTGTTTATTTTCGAGATCAACATGGACCAATTTCGCGAATGTGACATTTTAAGTATATTCTCGCGTATTGTTTATTTCCGAGATCGATTTGTGATGATGTTTTAGCGATTTTTATTCGGAAAATTTGGCGAATCATGATTTTGGGAACGGCAATAGTCGCAATAGGACAATCTCTTGTATGGAATTTGTTTTAATGATTGATTCCCGGTATTTGACATTATAATCTTTGTTTCTGAAAGGATTTTTGTTTAAGTTAAGCATTAAGTGGCTTTGGTTTTGGTTAAATAATTCTGGGAAAGGACTATTATAATTATTGTTTTAAGGAATATGATAATGGGAATCAATTATGCCAATTGGGTTGATGACAGACGGATTTTGCATATTAAACATATGTAGAGAAAGTATGCGCGGATATAGAATCATGAAATGACGTGACTCTGCGATGAGGAATGATTTCATTGTATTGGCAAATGAAATGCAATTAACAGGTGAGTGTGGTGGACAAGGTCCATAACAAGATGTGTATACGAAGATTCTTTGGGAAATCATATCACGCTTTGCTAACATATTTGATACGTCTTCTTCCATTATCAATATGAAAACATTTGACTTGAACGCCCCATGCATCCTCACACTGTGAGAAATAATCGTCATAAAGATCCGATTTTGCATTAACCAAATGAACGAATCAGAAATCAGCCGCTCTATTCTCTATGATCATCAAATAACAAACGCTACTTTTGAATCTGACAGGTTTCGCAATTGTTCATTATTTTTGTCACTTTATCTTTAAGATGAGGAAAGTAATAATCCCTCTTGAGATGTTGGGTTTATACCCCTATGATTACTATTTATGTGGTAATCATGTATTAGTTTATCCTGCTCGTCTACATCTGTTATTTCTGTAAGCAGTTCCATGCATCGAATTAACTTAAAAATTCGTGATTCAGAGAAAAATTTTGAGTAAACGGATTGGATTATGCCGAAAATTTCGTCGGTGGTGTATATTGCGTTAATTTTGTTTGGGGCGAGAAATCTTTTGAAAAGTTCTGTAATATTGCTTTCGTTAAAATAATGTATGCGTATAGTACGTCTCTGTCTATTTTTGAATGGCATTTCCAAAGAGGTTTGTGGTGTCCTAGTGGTCTTTTCGAAAATAATTTGAAGGCTGAATTCGTTTACCAGTCGCTCGGAAATGGGAATGCCATCAATTAAATTTTCCTGTGTGGAGTGCAAAGTTGAACCGTTTTTGCTCTGGAGTGATGTGTTCGTAATTCTTCCAAGGGTTTCGGTGACATTAAGCTCAAATTGTTCGTTGGAAGCTGTACCTGGAAGTTTAATCCTACTTAAGGCATCCACATTTAAGTTTTGATTACCCTTTTTATAAACCACTTGATAATCGAACTCTTCTAATCTGAGACGCCATCTTACCAATTTAGAGTTAGGCAAGTTAGTGGTTTGTGGTCGGTCACTATTTGGAATTCTCGTCCGAATAGGTCGGGTCTAAAATACTTCACAGCCCAAACGATTGCCAACAACTCCTTTTCTATTGTGGAGTAGTTGATCTCAGTGTCGATCAGAATTCAACTGGCATAGCAACTAGGTTTATCGCTACCTGTCGTACCCTGGGATAGCACTGCACCAATCGTATAATTACTGGCGTCCGTGGTTAGAATGAAGGGTTTGTTAAGATCCGGATACTGTAATATCGGATCATTCATAAGAAGGTCTTTACATAATTCGAAAGCCTTAATATATTTGTCGGTCAGCTGGACAGTACAACCCCTTTTTAGGCACTCGGTGAATGGTTTAGTCAGTTTGGTAAAGCCCTTAATGAACTTCCGGTAGTATCCCACTAAACCAAGGAACGATTGCATCTCCTTCTGGTTTCGGGGGATTGGGAAATCTCTTATTGCCTTTACCTTGTCAGGATTTGGTTTTACTACCTATGCTGTGACTATGTGGCCTAGAAAAGCAATTTCCTTATGAAGAAACTCCGATTTATCGAGTTGTACCTTAAAATTCGCTCCACTTAATTTTTGGAATACTTTTCTCAAAGTTTCACCGTGTTCTTGAAGATAAGTCGAGAATATAATAATGTCGTCCAAATATACCAAACATATTTTCCCTTGGAGGTCTTGGAGTATATTATCCATGACCCTTTGGAATGTTTATGGGGCGTTCTTTTACCCAAAAGGCATACTGACATATTCATAATGGCCCCTATCCACGGTAAAGGCTGTTATCTTGATATCTTTCGGTCCCATTTCAATTTGATGAAATCCACTGGCAAGGTCTATAGTAGAAAAGTATAGACTTTTGCCCAATTTTTTTTATATTTGGTAGTGGATAGCGATCAGTCATCATTTTCTCGTTCAGTTTCCGATAATCGATGACTAATCTCCATTTCTGTTTCCCACCTGCATCCCTTTTTTGGGGACTGCCCAAACTGGGGCGCTCCACGGGGAATAGCTGGGTCGGATTATTCCTTGGTTGAGCATGTCAATGATTTGTCTCTTCATTTCATCTCTATGAACGTACGGATACCAATAGGACTTAGTATAAATAGGTATATCGTCCGTGGTTGAAATATTATGCTTTATTTTGTTTGTGAAAATAAGTTTCTGTCCTTCTCGGAAGAAAATATCGTTGTATTCTCGACATATTTTTAAGATAAGGTCCTTTTCCTCTTGGTTAAGGTGGTCAACACGAATTGATTGGGAAACATCTTGGGGTGTCATAATGCAATACACTTCAGGAGCGCAATCTATATTGAAACTAAAAATTTCATCAAATTTTGTAGGGGAAAATGCAAAGACTTTTACTGGTTGTTCCAGAAAGAGTAGTTTGTCATCTTCGGTCTGATTAGTTACAGCTAAAAGGCTAAACCAGTTTTTGGCCTAATATATTCCCTCCGAAATAAGAAGGCCGGGTGCAATTTCAGTGTTTGGTATGTATACGTCGCCTTCCCGAATGTCAACAGGAAGCTTCGCTATGTTTTTTTTTATTTGGAAGGGATGTTGTACCTATCAGAAATTATATTTGGTTTGAATTTTAGAGGTATTATAGCCTGGTCATTATTTAAAATTTTATTTGCCAGATTAACTTTGGCCTTCAGTTTTGTTAATGTGTCTAAACCTAGTAAACCATCAAAGTATTGGTGAAATTTGAAAATTAGGAATTTTAATTCACCTGGTTGCCGAAATTCAGAGAAGTTTGGAAGAGTAACCTGCTTATTTAGCATGTGTTGGTTTAAGACTGGTTTAATGACGACTGGTTTCGTAATGTCGATGCCCTTCGGATGAACAAATACGGGGTTAATGAATGATGTGGAGGCTCCTGTGTCGATTAGGAATTTCAGATCCCGCCCAAATGGAGAGGATATTTTTACATATGGGAGATTGGATCCGTGCGTATTGATGTCTATGTATCCCTTTTCGTCATCAATTTCATGACAACTAGCCTCGGATTGTATTTTATTCGCATCTTAGGTGTTCGTATCATAAGGAGGGTTTGATTGGGACTGGTACGCTATGTCCTGTTCGTAACTAGCTTCAGCTTCCTGAACATTGTGAATTATGTCAGGTTGTCCGTAATGATAGTATTCGTCCAAGTCCTGTCTGTAACTTTCGTTAGGGACCAGTTGAAAATATGTGGCATTTCTATTAACCGGTGGGTGTGGTTCCGTATAATTAACGTTATGCAACTCCTTGAAAGTAAACCTCGGAGGACCTGTAGAACGGAAAAAGTTGTTGCTCTAAGGTGGCTGATACTGTGGTTGCCTGTTACGCAAGTGTGTGTTACCGGAACTAGTATCCATTGGCTCTGCTCGCGGTAGCGTTGTTCGTTGCGAAGGGAAACCGCAATTATTTGAGTTAAAATTAAAGCTTGGGGTTTGATTTGGAGGGTTCCATTGTTGAGATATATTTTGAGGTTGAAAAGGTTGGAATGGTCGAGGTACTTGCTGGAATGGAAAAGGTTGTGTTAGGCGAGCCATTGTCCAAGGTGTTGGAAAAATGGTTGATTATCAGGATACATGGGTTGATGTGGATGAAAAGTTGGTCATGTATTGTTACTAAATCGATTTGTTGGGGTTCTCAAAGTCGTTTGATCTAAGGATTTCTCCACAGATCGGTTGGTGTTTTCCTCAAAACGTTCGAATTTTCGTGTTTTGCATAAAATATATTTTGTTCCTGTATGCAATATACAAAGGCACTGGCTAGAGAGTCCGGTTTCAGGGCTCTTATAGTAGCATTAAAGGGTTCGCAAAGCCCAGTCAAAAATGTGTTCAGGCACATTTCCGAATATAGATCCCTTTTGGCTTTTATAGCGTTCTCATCCGACTCATGAATCAAGACATGATTTATCATTGTAGATAGGATTTCAATAATTTCACTGTAATATTTTTCTACGGTTTTCTCATTTTGTTTGGTGTTATGTAAGTCCCTTATCAGTGAGGTCTCATTCCTTTTGTCACTGTAATGAAGGGTCAAGTTCGTTTTGATTTCGCCCCAGTCTAATGAAGTTCCGTACATATTCAGAATTTCATTTGCAGGGCCTTCAATCTTATTGCGTATAGCGCGAAGCAATACCTTGCTATAAGCAAGTGAAGTTGAACCGATAAGTAATAAGATTTCCTCCACATTATCGATAAAATCTCTCAACAGTCTGGGGTTGCCATTGAATTTTGGCAAGTCCTTAACTGCATCAGGGACTCCGAGAGCATTGAAAACCTCGGTGACGGTAGCCATTGCTGAATCAATGTCTTGGGAATAACCGAAACTATTAAGATCAACGGGCCGATTTGATAAATTAATCACTTCACTTTCACCGATATCACTTGATTCCTCCACCATCACATTTAAATCACTTATTAAATTTTCTAATGTTTCGGTTAAGGATATGATTCTTAAATTTTCCCTATTTCTAATTCTTGGGTATGGTCTTAGTCTAAATTTTTTGTTCAGATGTAAAAAATGTTAATATGAAAGGAAGGGAAATCTGTTCAAATTTATTTTACTTACATGCAAAAAATGGTTATCGAGTTCATTATATGTAGATTCCAGGGTTTTCCTCGCAATATTCCACTCGATAAGCCTTCGATGATGATAATCGCTTCCTGAATACCAGTACTTAAATTCTGTCCAATTTAACTGTAGGTTCTCCTTTGTTGCACTAAACGGATTACTTTTCGGAACACAACAAGGTTTTCGCATTACGGTTCGTACTTTTCGCGTATATCTTCGAAAAAATTATTCAACGCGTAGCGCAAAAATCCGCACGACTGCGCCAATTACGTATGCTTAATTACTCCAAGTTAAAAATAACAGAATTTCTGAGCTTAAATCTACTTTTATTAATGAATGATAACGAACTGATCTCAATACATTCATACTCGTATTTATAACATGAAAAATATGCTTATGTTGAGATTTACAGTGAAATTATTAATGATGATTGTGCAGCACGTTTATAGGTGATTGCCTTTGGCCACATGAAATTGATGATGGCATAATGTTGATATTGACGACGTAATTCGCGCAAGCAACGGTTACTTTTTCTCCGCTGTGCGTGTGTGACGCACTGAATGGCGTTTCGTTGTTTTTGTTTGCTGTGTTTCTTCGCACTCTACTTTTTTCCACTGATCTTTTTATCTATTGTTCAGCATTCTTTGATGATGTATGAAATCGTTCAAAAATTTTGAAATCTAGCTGTGAGACTACGCACGATTTGACACATTTTTAACTTCTTCGACAGTTTCTTGTCTCATCTTCCAATCCCGATGCATTGTTCATACATTTGCAACATAAGCAGCGATCGGCTCGTGTTCATTCATTCTGAAGTCGTAATATGCCTCGTACCGTAACATGGTTCAAAATTCACTCCGTTTCATATGAATACTTTCCAAAACGTCCACGATTCAATTTGCTGATTTGTAGCCAAGCACTGCAGCAATTGATGAAAATAAAATCGCCATCGCATGTGACCATTTTTCATCCGCTGATGCAATATTACCAGGCTGTGTACACATTCCATCTTTGACAGGCATGCCAAACTCATATGATACAACGGGCCGTATAACCTGATCTACCCTAAGCTGAGGGCCGCATATTTTTAATTAAAAATATAAGAGAAATAAAAGATGATTTTCATTGTGATTACAAAATGTAATACGTATTTATTCGACTCAATATTCTGGTCAATGTATTGGACATAGTCATGAGAAATAAAATATTGAAAAAATTTCTTCAAACTTAAAAGTATTTCACATTGAATTGTAACGTAAACTATACATATTCAGAATCTTTATACAAAGTAATACTACTTTTACTTTTTAGAAAAAATGTTATCATTTTTCTCCAACCAAATTAATTTTATAGATTGAGCTGAAGCAAGTTTTAAAATTGATGTTAAATGTTGATGTGCCAATCTTGACCTTTCTGAGCTTTTGTTATTTTTCATTAATGAAAAGAGCTGCTCGCATGAATAAGTACTTCCAAACATAGCCAGTATAGCCTTACAAAGGATAACGTTCTAGGAAATTATTCTGCGGGCAAATATGTATAAAACTCAGGAATCCCAACATTCGTGTATTTTTATTTCAACAAAGAATCACATTGGATTCCAACTGATTCCATTTGAAAATTTTCATCAACAGTTTCAACATCAATTGATAATTATGATGTAAAAACACGAAATAGTAGTTCACAGTTTTTGAAATCAGAAAACCTACGATCGGGCTCTGTTGCTAACAATTTAATTTGATGAGAATACGCTGCTAATTTTAATTTCGGCGATATAAGCAAAGTATACTCGTATTTACAGCTTTCAAAGCGAGACAAATTTTTAATGTCAATTGTTTTCGCCAAAGAAGTAGTTTATGTTTAAAAGCGTTAATACGGTCATATAGCGCTGTTACAACTTGATTTTTTGCCTTGGAGCGTCAGACTAAGTACATTAAGATAACATGATATCAACCACGAAAGCCAGATCCTTTACTCATAGGTCATTTTTTAACTGAGCACATTCATAATTTTTTCCTTCCAAGAATGCTATTATTTCGTGGAGAAATTCGTGGAATCGTTTCAACACTTCATGGCTCGGAAGCCATCGAACTTCGGTATAATATGGTAGATCACTGTATTAACTTTCTATATTTTCTAGAAGCGAAGCGAAGTGACGACGATTGAGGCCACGTTCTCGAACATAATTTGCAATTTTGGAAACTATTCTCAAAACATGTCTGATGTTTAAAACTTTGGAGCACCGAGCTTATTGGTGAATGATGCAATAGTTACGCCTTAAAAGACACGCTGAACAGAAGAAACTACTCCAGTTACCATGTAGCTAAATGCCAAAGCATTTATTAAAAGTTTCTCTGGTAGTGTCTTCCGCAAAATATCACCCCAAGTCTAATAAAATGTATATACAAAGCCCGGTAATAAGTGCCCAAAATACTGTGACCAAATTTTGATACAAACAGCAGATATAGAGACCTACAGAATGCAAGATAAATTACTAATAGTAATCAAACTACCCATATTTCTATTACCACTTATGCAGTTGCAACAAATCCACACCTTCCCGATCGCCACCAATAAATCATTTCTAATGATCCCGTCTGTTGAATATTCACATGTAGCAAATAAGATACCCACTCAGCAATTCCTTTTAATAAAAGGAGACAGCTTATTAAACTCAAGAAAAATAAAACATCCCGAACCTGGTGATCTATGCGTACTATAGGCCCACTTACGGCTCCTGTAATCAGAGCAACACCGTTAACGAATAAAATAATAGCAATGTTGCATAACTCTTTCAATAGAAATGTTACTCCTCCCCTTCGGATCAGCACTACTATTGGAAATACTTTCATTAAATTAAACAAACCCAATAGCTGGGTATATTCTCTTCAAATAAAAACTTCCATTCACGTCAAATGTAAAGAAAATGTTACCACACACATCATCATGGGCCAAGGAATTTTATACCTCCATTTTCCCTGCAGTATACAACTACATGATTTAATGATATCATACGAAGCAGAAAGTACTCATAAATTCGAGATAAAACAACCACACTTTTTCCCCGAGCTGTACACAAATTTAATATATCTCAACATAACCAGATTAACTCGTATTCCTATTAACAGCTCGCTGCAACTATTCTTAGAAAAAGATGAGAACAAACAATTTCACACCAACTTCCACTACCTTAACGAGATTTATGACCAATTGAATGAAATTACATTCAAAGAAACGAACAAGCAGCATACGCATTTATACACAGCATCCCTCATCTTAACAACAATTTGCATCATAACAATAGGGATATACCTGTCTATTCGACATATAAAATGCTGCAGGAAACAAAATCATGTAACAATCACCAATCGGGAATCAAACCCAACATTTACCCTAAACCTCAATAAGCAAGAAACGAACCCTCCTGTGGTGACCCGATCTCAAGACGAGACACCGAAAATACCACCACCCCCGCCACGATCTCTACAGCTAGTTTAAACAAAAAAAGAAGAATCCCTATTTCCTGTCCGTTAACTATTAACGACTAACCTCTAACAAAATACTGACTAACACTAATATTTATAGATTCGCCACAGACATTATAAATGGGGGAAGATATTGTAACAACCTAAAAGACACGCTGAACAGAAAAACTACTCCAGATACCATGTAGCTAAATACCAAAGCATTTATTAAAAGTTCACCAGTAAGTGTCTTCCGCAAAATATCACCCCAAGTCTTATTGAGATGAGAACGCCATAATACTAAATATCAATAACATTTAAAAAAGCCTGTATCGGTCGATTTAAACATTTTGAGCGACCGCTAAACTATTCATCTAACATTTATTCAACGTATACGTCACCATTAAGGGGATTCCAACTCAAATTACACTAGGCCGAACTAAAGCCAAAGCATTGACTCGTGCTACCACGTATAGATGTACATATTTTGCTATTGTTGTTAATGAATCAAGCGGCCAGAGACTCTTTCCGTACGACGAGTGATGGGATACCTGAGACGTATCGTCGTTTTGTTCCTAATGTATTTTGCCCTTTCAGAAACTTGCATATGAATTCTAATAGAGAATCACGGTGAAAAATATTTTTACAGACAAATAAATTGTTATGAAAAGTGAATTTTCTTAAAGAATTACGAAAAAGAAAATTCTTCACACGGTTTTTTAGGAATAGTTTTTAGGGAAGTCATATTTTGAGTGGATTTAGATAGTAAGGAATTATTAAAATTATGCAAACGTAAGCAAGATAGCTAGTATAAAAAGTACAGGTTGTTGTAAGAAAAGGGGCAGTTCTTTGGTGGATACTCTGGCAGATACGCCACTAACATTTGATCTCTCTGTTCCAGTGTTAACCGCTTTCTCCACATGTGGACCTAGCCGCTCTACAATTATTTCTAGGTAACCCCGCAATTATTTATTCCGGCGTCAATCGCCTAACTCATATGCGGACCTAGCCGCTTAAAATTTAATTCTAAGACTTAGAATTAAACTCTATTCCGGCGTTAACACCCTAAATAATTTGCGGGTCTAGCCGCTCTATAATTAAACTTGACAACCCCTAACAAGCTATTATTTTTATAATGGCAGATTTCCACCCCCCGCGGAATGGACTGTTTCGAGGAAATGTGGAAGTCTTTCAGGTCTAGGACTACCCCACCTGAAGCAAACGTGCCCGGTCCCGCTCCCGCCAACGTTCCGGAATATAGAACAGCAAGGCAACCAACCACTAAACCCGAGGAGACAAAAAGAAATACCGAAGCTAAGCCCCAATATCTACCTGGAGCACGTAGGCTAACAATAGCGCAGTATCAGCTTCGGCAATGGAAGCGGCCCCGCACTCCGCCACCTCAGCCTACACCACCGAAGAAACAGCGTGGAGGGAAAGTTTTTAAGTGGCGCCAGGCCTTAGTCATACGTTATCAGGAGTACCACACGACTGACGACGTTCAATGAAAAAAAGGAGCTTCAGAACCATATTCCGAAATTGAAGGAAGCCATGCTACACTTTATATAAAATGTCATTTTTAAAATATATATATTTAATATATAACTAAATTCTCAACTCTCCAAGTTCTTTTTACTGGAGTAAAGGTAGAGGCACAGGATATAGGCAAGTGTAAGGACGACACAAGATATTGCATACAACCCATGCATAGCATCGCAGGGTCGTAACATAATGGAAATGTTCAACCTTATCATTACCTTGCTGTTTGCATGTTTCCTTTAATCTTGCAACAACCCATTTGGTAAAACTAATCATTGCAGGTGCTCCATCGGCTGCAATACAAACCAATTTTTCTATTTGTAAATCATATTTCCTCAAATCTTCTACCAGTTCATCATAAATAGCTCCAGTAGTTGTATCATGCGTAGGAATAAGTTTCAAGAGTTCTTCACATCGCATCCGCGCATAAAAATAGCCAGCCGAGCGCTGTTTTCAATATCAAGTTACATTCACACACAAAACACAGCAATCACTTCAACAATTCTTTATTAGTTTTATATATTTTCTTAATTAAATCTTTAGCACTTATAATATTTTTTCATTCCTGGGGAGAAACTTTCGGTTTAATACTTCTTTTTTGTCCACGTTGGGTCGCGACTGAAACTCCACTGACTAACTCTTTTCAAAACTTATTCGCGATGTCCTCATCTTATGATTATATTTTATGCTGACAGCGAAACTTTGGATACATGATGCAGATTAAGTTTATGCTTATGTTGATATGTTTTGCGAATACGATACAATGTTTCAGACAAATGTCGCCACTTATCCAAAACACCTAAGATTAATAAGAACTGGATGGGCTAAGCTCATATAAAATGCATGAGAGAGCGTGCGACCGGTTTCTGTTCTCTTCCAAGTGAACAGTCTGTCATTTCCTCCCCGTCTGCCTCTTGCTGGTCACTTTCTTGTTCCAAAAGCTGACTAGGTGTGAACTGACTGTCAAGTTGCCTGATGCAAATTGGACGCCAAATTAGCCAATTTGCAAGTTTCGTCGCGAATTTTATCCGATATTAAAACTATGGAAAGTGTTCGCGATCTAAATTCGTACCAAGTGTTTAAACATTCGATTGGAGTTTGTGATTCAAGTTATTTTAACGTGTGACACTGTGTAATTAAGTTAGAATTTCAAAATGAAATATGTAGTGCCTTCGTGAAAAAATCATAGTGGAAAAGGATCTGTAGGTGTTTCCTTTCACAAGTGAGTAGTTATTATATTAATGTTTTGCATGTTTTTCATACAATGCTGAAGGTTTTTCAAATAGAAAGCAAATTTTTGGTATTGTATGAAAATTTGTTTACATTGAGCAGCAGCCATGTTTGCTTGTGCAATTTGGCTCTCTCTAAGGTTGTAAACAAGAGCGTAGCAGTAGGAAAAGTGGTCGCAGGGGTTGTTGCAACCATATTGTCACGTGGTTGTCCACTCCAGTATTATTTAATTACTCAATGCAAAACACTGTATCGTGTATCAAATTAATACTTTTTGGTCTGCATCCGCTGCCAGACACAATGTTTACTTTGTTGGCACCGCCAACTGGGTGGTCATTTAAGCGGTCTGATATAACTCGCCCATCCTTAAGTGG
The DNA here is from genome assembly GCA_963969285.1 of Odontomyia ornata. Taxonomy (NCBI): domain Eukaryota; kingdom Metazoa; phylum Arthropoda; class Insecta; order Diptera; family Stratiomyidae; genus Odontomyia; species Odontomyia ornata. The sequence goes on along the minus strand of OZ017740.1, from coordinate 148,599,139 downwards.
GATCGTGTCCTCGCGATCCGAATGAATAGTAAGTCTCAAGTTACTCCCTTTACAAAGTCTATAATGAACAAAAATAGCAAACGACAGTAGACAGATTATTACTAGAATCGAAATATCAGTGAACGTTCCCCACCAGGATCTATTAAAATCTTGAAACTTTATCAATTCGACTTGCTTTAAATTTTCTATATTTTTCCTGTACTCGTATACATAGTCCAAAGTTAAATTTGATTCTTCTTGATACGTTATATTTTTAATGATGTTTGGAAAAATAAGATTTTGGTTACTGTAATCTATTTGATTTTCAAAAGATAAATTGTTAATGATTATTTTGCAATTGGAAATTTTAGTGATATTATGTCCCTTTATAGTGAGGTTCTGTTCGTTACAATTTTGGATAAGTATTGTAGATCGCAAGTTTTTAGTGATGATCATATTCTTGGTAACTCTTTCTATAGTTCTAGTTTCATTTGGTTTAAGAATACAATTAAATGGATCATTAAGTAAATTGGAGATACAATATTCAATATTTTCTTTAGTTTACATATACACATTATTTCGAAAAGTTATAGTTTTGATATGTTCAGTGAGTAGTTCCAAATTGTTTTTGTTTGGAATTGGTACAATTTGAGTCTGATAATATGAAATATTGGAAAAACTAGGGATCTGGATTACAATAAGTATTTTTGCTTCTAATTGGCCAACTGCAATTCTAAGATTCTGTAACTCCAACGTATCGATTTTATGCTTTTGAATTTCTTCAAATGTTAATATATTTCTACTCAAAATTTCCAATCGTGAAAGCAAAATGAAATCTTGAATGTCTATAATGGCGTTTAGTGTAAATTGTAAATTTTCTTTGTTTTCTTGTTCGTATTGGTAGTTCAAAAATGTTTTTTCTAATTCATTTGATTTGAAAGTTAATTCATTGAGTTTGTCTAAGACAAGCTTTTGATTTTTATTTATATGTTCTGTTATATTTTCCAATTCTGAATTTATTTGGGTATTAATGGAAATTTGTTTGTTGGCGGTATCGGTTAGTACATTTAAATTGTTTTGGTATAAAAATGAGCCTCAATATCTTGTGTGTCATCGTCGTCCATGGTTCCGCCTACCCAATGTAAAAATTTACCGTAAATGTTAACTTATCCTCTTTTTGATCTATTGATACTATGACGACGAAATTGAAATAATTTTGCCAAAATTTTTACAATACACACCGTTCGCACTACCTTATTAAAGGTAGTGCGAACGGTGTGTATTGTAAAAATTTTCCGGAACTGTGTTGTCTATAAGTTTTAACATTTTATCGAACTCTCCCAAGTTAATAAGGTGAACAACCTTGTCAAAAATCTGAATCATGCTGATTGGTTTAATATTTATCAAAGTGAACCCATTTCCATAAGGAACCTCATTCACCTCTATGTTTTGTCCACTAGTGCAGATGAACAGGAAGGCAAATAGTGCGAGTTTTCCTGAAATGATTTAGAGTTACTTTGGTATTTTTTTGAACGTTTGAAGATTTTTTTATAAATCGGTCTTTTGTAATTATTTTTTTTTGAATTTAGGCTGTAATGTCGAAGTGTCATGAATATTTTTAACGTGATTAGGGTTATATAAACAATCTTGTTTGTTCTCGTTATGGTATTTGAGACGTTTGTCCTGAACGTTCAGAACTCCTTGTCTAATTTCGGGATATTTGTCAGATGAAATTCCTCCATTTTTAAAATCGATTGGCCTTTCTCTAGTGGTAGTATGAATCGATTGATTATAAAACTTAATGGCTTCCTGGATGCAAACAACTTCAGTTTTATCGCGTTTATTTTTCTCTATCATTATTCTTAAGTTTTCGTGCAGTGTGGAATCTCTCAATGTCGCTGTTTCCCGTTTTGGGACCCGGTGTGGAAAGGTGGGTTCTAGTGCCTTCGTTTTCAAAAATTACTGCAAATTATTTTGAAATGCCGATTCGTTATATGTTATTATGAGTTTTGGTTATTCGTTAGCTGCAAAGTAGGTATTTAATGCTTTTCGAATTTCTGGCCAAGGTCTGGATTGGATTGGGATTAATTGTGCAAATTTCGAAAATTTATCGATGAATGAAACGTACATTGAATTTTCATTTTTGAACCAGATATCCATGTGAACTTTTTCATTGGGGTCTGTGATGGTACTTAGCGATGTTACAAATTTCACAATTATTGATAAGATTTCGAATTTCTTCCTTTAAATTTGGATAGTAGTATTTGGTTTTGATATTTTGGTAAACCTCTTCTATACCGCGTTGGTTATTTCGGAGATGTTCGAGTAGAATTTCTTCGTGTATCTGTTCTTGATTGTCGCAATCAAAAAGAAGATATGGTGACTTCAGTAATTTAAAGGGATTATGGTGGTCAATCCAATTTAAATAAGCATACTAAATAAACTTTCATTATCCATGTATAACCCAACTAGCCCTTTTGGAGGAAGTTGATTTTTAATAACATAGTTATCGAATTTGACATCTAGTTCTTTAGATATAAAAATTTTTCGAGTTCTACCAAAATGTTTTTCAATTTTTGTTTGGTTTTCTTTGCCCTGTTTTATTATGATTTGAGTTATAAAAAGGTTTAAAGGTTTTTCAGTGATAGCTTTGTAATTACTGTTATCCTCTTCCGCACTATGGCAAGTGCCACGAATTGAATCACCATTGCTACAATCGTTATCTTCATAAGTGTTAACAAGCAAAACCGGTCTAGAAAAACAGTCGGCAACGACATTTTCCTTTCCTTTAATAAATTCGATGTCAAAATTATATTCTTCCAGCTAAATTTTCCAGCCTTGGAGCTTTAAATTTGGTTCTATCAAATTTGTAAGCCAAGTAAGAGGTTTATGATCTGTTCTAACCATAAACTTTCTTCCGTAAATGTATGATTGGAAGTATTTAAGCGCCCAAACAATACTCAAAAGCTCCTTCTCTATTGTAGAATACTTAGTTCCATGGACATGTAAAGTTCTGCTCGCGAAACACACAGGGTGTCCGTCTTGGGACAGGACAGCACTAATGGCATAATTGGAGGCATTGGTAGTCACAGTGAAAGGCTTATCGAAGTTTTGGTATTTAAGTACAGGATCACTCATGACTAGTAATTTTAGTTGTTCGAAACTCTGTTGATATTCTTGATCATTTATATTAATACGGGAATCTTTTTTCAATTTGGAGGTTAATGGTTTAGCGATTTTAGAGAAATCCTGAATAAATTTACGGTAATATCCTACCATGCCCAGAAATTGTTTTATTTGTTTCTGAGTTTGAGGAATTTTCATTTTGCAAATAGCTTCAACCTTCCCCGGATTTGGCCTTATACCATCTGGACCGACAACATGACCCAAAAACTCCACCTCACGCCTCAAAAACTCAGATTTATCAATTTGAATTTTTAGATTTGTCTCCTTTAATCGGGTTAAAAATTTTGCGTAAAGAGTCCAAATGTTCCTGAAGTGAAGTGCTGAATATTATTATATCATCCATATATACATGGCAGATTTTTCTAATATACTCCTTAAGTACAGAATTCATTAAACGCTGAAAGGTAGCTGGGGCGTTTTTAAGCCCGAACGGCATTCTTCTAAATTCGTAGTGCCCAAAACTGGTAGAAAAGGCGGTTTCAGCAATGTCTTCATCTCTTATTTCAATCTGATGAAAACCTTTAGCTAAGTCTAGTATTGTGAAATAAAGTTACCTACCGAGCTTCTCCAATGTTTCATCGATATTAGGGATTGGGAATCTGTCGTCAACCTTAGCGTCATTCAACTTACGATAATCGACAACGATTCTCCATATCCTCTCTCCAGATGCGTCCAATTTTCGGGTACAACCCAAATGGGAGCCGAATAAGGAAAAAAACTGTGACTAATCACGCCCTGATTAAGCATTTTTTGAATCTGAGTTTCAACTGTTGATTTGTGGACTTCCGGATCCCTATAAGTGTTTGCGTAAATTGGTTCATTATGTCTAGTTTTAATTTCGTGTTTTATTACATTGGTGAAACTCAAATCCTGACGTTCCTGATAGAAAATATTTTGAAAGTCTTTTACTAAATTTAATATTTTTTCTTTTTCTTCGAAATTCAAATGATCTGTTCGAATCTCTTTAACAATGTCTTGGCCAGGCTTTCTTTCATCAGAAAATGTCAAAACTTTGTCAAGACTAATTTGCCAACCATCACGTTCACCATGATGTTCCAACGATTGTTGAGATGAAGGTTTAGACTTTTCTTTTGGGTTTTCTTCGAGTTCATCGAAGAAGAGTGGAATTTTTCGGTCATCAACTTGAATCGTCTTTTCGTGCAAATCTATTTTGGTTTTAAATGTAGAAAGCACATCATTTCAGATAATTCCATCAAATTTGTCGCAAAACGCAACTTCTATGAAGTTGAATCTTCGCTTTGAACTTTCATGAGAATCACAAAACTCTCTAAAAGGTTTGAATGAAACCAAATAATTATAGTATAAGACTGAATATAAAGTATGAATCTTTGATTTGTTCACAGGAATTCGCAACTTTGGATTACACAAATTGGGACGGATAGCACTTAAACTCGCGCCAGTATCCACAAGAAATTGAAGGGGCATTCCATAAGAATCTATTCTGATATAGGGTAGTTTTGATTTTTTTCCGAGGCCGGTTCCGAAAAATTTGCACCATCATTTGAATCTGTTCCTACTAAATGAAAGGAATCGTCCACGTCCATAGGTTGTGGTTGTCCAAAATGTCTGATTCTAGATTGAGTTGAGTTATTGTGATTGAAATTTGCATGTCGGTTTTGGAAATTATTATTCAAATTTTGAGGATTATTGCCATTAGGAAAATTATTTTGACTTTGAGAGAAATTGTTTCGGTTTCGAAAATTACTACTCTGAAAATTAATGTTGTATTGAAAATTTTATTTTGATTTTGTTGGCCAGAACTATTGTTACTTAGTAAATTTTTGAAATTTTTCGAACTACTATTTCGGTTTCTGGAATAATGCACGTAATTTCCTTCGGTTAAAATTGCCAGGGCCTGTTCCAGAAAATTGTGTTTCCTGCTGAAAATTACACTCCTAACAGGTTCGATAAGTTTATTTTTAAAAACATCCAGAGTGATTCGTTTATTGCTCTCCATATTTTCCATTCGATTCTCAAGCTCAGCCTGTATGTTGATTCGTTTCAACTTATCAACAACGCAGTTGTAAAAGTCGATAACATCGGTTCTCAATTCTGTTGCTCGTAGATCGTCAAACAATTGTAGACAATTTTCGAAATCACCGAAATTGGAAATGAGGAGTGCTCTAATCTCGGGCCAGGTCTGTAAATGATTATTAATACTTATCATTTGTTGCGCTTTACCTGTGAATTTCGCTTTAAGTAGGTTTATAATCACCAATTGGGATAACGGGTTGAAATTTGTGAGGGCAGAAATCAGAATCTCCACACTGTTTATGAAGCTCTTCAAGGACTCGCGTGCTCCATCGTATGTTGGTAATTTTGAAACATACTTGAACGGATCGATATCCAAAGATAGCAAATTATTTGGTCTGGGTATTTCCGCTGCGTTTCCCTGGTGTGCCATTTTTGCTGATTACCACTATTATCTTTGACTTTATAAACCGTTTAAAGTTAAACAAATTATTTAGGTTCGACAGAAGAACCGGGCTTGGGTACAATATGAAAGTGCTTTTATTTATTTATTATTGTTTTTTCACTTAGAAGCTTAACTTCCAAAGTTCGATACGACTGCGGCAGTTACATTCGCACACAAAATACAGCAATCATTTCGACAATTCTTTATTAGTTTTATATATTTTCTTAATTAAATCTTCAGCACTTATAATATTTTTTCATTCCTAGGGAGAAACTTTCGGTTTAATACTTGTTTTTTTGTCCACGTTGGGTCACGACTGAAACTCCACTGACTAACTCTTTTCAAAACTTATTCGCGATGTCCTCATCTTATTGTATTTTATGCTGACAGCGAAACTTTGGATACATGATGCAGATTAAGTTTATGCTTATGTTGATATGTTTTGCGAATACGATACAATGTTTCAGACAAATGTCGCCACTTATCCAAAACACTGTATCGTGTATCAAATTAATACTTTTTGGTCTGCATCCGCTGCCAGACACAATGTTTACTTTGTTGGCACCGCCAACTGGGCGGTCATTTAAGCGGTCTGATATAACTATCAGTACTTTCATCGATTGCAAGTGAGAAGGTTTGAAAGGTGGATTTGATACATTTATGGGAGAATTCTACTGTAAACATGAAAAAAGAGCTATTTTTATGATTTGTTTTAGAGATTCTCATTATAGATACGGGTTTGAATCTTTTTGGATTCAGTAAATACACATTTGAGTTACACAAATTTTTTTTTGTTAATTTCTTCTTCTTCTTCTTTGTAGCACTACAGCCCCTTTCGGGCCTTCGCTTAGAGATAGAGTATCTCATTTTCATTTTCATGACCGTATTGATTTTTTTCGGAAGTTGGTATGGTCAGTACCATGCTCCCGTGTGCTTGCTCAGCTATGATATGATCTGATTAAATCAGTACATATCACCACTGAGTGAACACTCGTAGTCTGTCCGAAAAATCCCCTGAACTAAACCACGTTGCTCCCAACGAGGTTTGAACCTAGGACCTTCAGTTTATGGGTTCATGCTCTAACCACTAGGCCACACAGACAGACTTGTTAATTTCTTACTTTATGCATAAATTAAATGATGATATCTGCAGAAACCGTTTAAATTTTTCATTTTTGACGGCGCGCATGATTCCGAGATAAAGAAACATCTGAGACACGAAATTCAAAAAGATTTAAATTTTCTATGTCGCTGGCTATAGTTGGAACCTGTAAAATAATTATTTTTACACCCTCCAAAAAATAGCGACGTTTCAAACATGAGGGGTCCAAAAGAATAAATTTTCGGTGATTTTTCGTTTGTGAAAAATGTGAAATAGAAAAATATTAATATATTAGAGGTGTAGTAATCGAGCTGTCACACTGGCACACTGCTCGAAGACCTTCCTATCTCCTAGTCGTGGTTTCAAGGGCCCGAGGGAGGGAAGTGAAGGCATAATTATAGAATGCCACAAAACTGCGACTACAAGGACTCGATCCAATAAAATAGCAACGACGTAAAGGAGGTCCATCAAACCGTGGCAACAATGGCAACGGAACACCCACTGCAGGAGGTGGAAATACATGTGGTCGCCGTTAAAATTCCCTTAAAACGTGTGTAGTCTTTATAAGATGTAAAACAAAATAAAAAATATTCATAACATAAATATAAATGATATTATGGAAGTCTTGAGCAAAACAAAAAAACACGGGATTTATAAAGAGAAAACAAAGGCGGGAATTTTCAATACATCTATAGTAATTTAAATTTATTTAGGAAACAGACAGAAAGCAATGTTTGCAGTTATATGTGGTTTTTCCTCATTTTTAAGTTCTCAAATACACCATTAACAATTTTTTCCACTTCCATTGGGTACAGTGAGGAGAGGAGGGGTGGTTATGAAAATTATCACAGGAAGAAAAAAAAATAAAGGGAAAACTCGAACAAGAAAATGAGTAGGAAAAGATTTAGAAAATAAATAAAAAAATCGCAAATTAAGAGAAAATATAACGATGACGACTTGTAACCCTATTGTTCGTACATTTATAGGGTGGAAATGGGAAATTGGTTTGAAGGAAACAACTAAAACGTGAAAGCAAAACAAAAACAGAAACCCATTAACAATAAAGAAGTTCTTGTCAATAAATTAAAGTAATTGTAATGATATAATATTTAAATAAGTTACAACACAAAATAACAAGGAGGAGCAACACTGAACTATGAAACACGATTTTTTTAAGATTGTATGATGATGCTGTGTGCGTTTTAATAAAAGACTTAATGTTCTTTTCATTTTCTGTTTCGTAAAAGTAATGATAACGTGAGAAAACTGTAAACATAATAATCAGATGGAAAACTTACATATACATACACAACCTGCTCGAGCATTGTGTTTACAAGAACAAAGAAAAAATAGCTATACTTTACTAGGCAAAATACAATCGTGAATAATAACAGGTAAAAGCAAAAATAATTGCAATAAGCAACTAAATGAATACAATTCGATTCGACAATTTCTTTTCGATCTTTGAACCAAAATACATTTACAACAAGAACAAAACAGCTAACACGACAATTTCATTAAAATAGTAGTATCTCAATAATAATTGCAATATACTAAGATGTGAATATTGAAAAGATGGATGATCGAAAAATGAAACGTCGCGTCGTGCAGAATCAATCGTCAAGCTCATGCTAGATTATGAGAAAAAGCCAGCTCTGTGGTAGATATTTAGTACTAAACTACCTTGTGTTTGTACTTAAAGTTAGCGAAACAAGCTGTTGTGAGTGAAAAAGGTGAATTGCCGCCGTGTGGTTGAATAGTTCCTTTGGCAGTGAATCGTTGGAGTTCAGTAAATTGGTTGTCCGAATGTAGTGAATTCGTCCTGTTAGAACTTTCAAATTGCTCGACTCAAACATAAATACTAAAAATGTAGCGCGTGGAAAATGTGATAACACGCCGAGCCTGTACCGGAACCACAATCTCTAGAAATGACGATATTTGCCATTATTATACACAACTGTGCTTCGGCACAGGTAATGGAGTTCGTTGCCGAAACCAATTTATATCGTCTGTGTGCTGGCAATCATCTCAAATTTATTTGAATATTCTTATGTAAAGAGGAGATTCCGCTTTTGATGGCGACAGCGATCACGCCAGGAGAAGGAAGTGTCTGCTAATTCCTACACGGGATGAACGGAACGTCTTGCTCTAGAGAAAATAGATTTAGTTAAAGATTTTTGATACTTAAAGTGGAAAATTCGGAACTTGTGGTCGGAAAGGTTTTAACTGTTTGCGGATCGTGAACGATTGGATAAAAACGGCTTCGCTTGCATCTATAAGGGGGATTATTGGATTTCGGTGCTATGGGATTGATTGGTTTAAGTTTAGAAAATGTTGGGGAGTGAAAATAATTTATAAAGAAAAGCAAAGTAAAACTAAACGAATGTGAAATATCCAAATTGAAATTTTAAACGTGATTCGAGTTGAAATTTGCAATGGGATGTGTTGTGCGGAGTCGGATTGTCATCGCTAGCGGTTGGAGGAGTCACTTTTGTTGCCCCATAGAGGGAGTGGGTGAAGGTGCTAGCGATTAATCTCGATCGCGTCGGGACTTGTAAAATTTTTATATTTTCCAGCGGCTTTTCTAGATTATTACTGGCATATAAATTCTTTCATGTGGAAGAAATTAATAGCATTCGACTTTTAAAAAGTGTAGTTCTGTTGCGGTGCTGAACAGCGGCGCCTGTGTGAATATTGACTTCTATCATCGCGTCTTTACGTCTACCATACTCACAATAATGCGAATTCCATGTCGCTACACACGAGTATACTTTCCATTACGTGACTTACATTTTATACAGCAGCAGATCATCGCTGCAGTCCTACACGGACATTCACACCTATATTTCACTACAGAGGTTCCAACGATAACTATTCATATATTTTTTATATATGGTTAAAATTTCATAAGGATCGGATGCAGTTTTTGAAAAAACTCTGCGCACCGTGACAAAAAAAAGGGGTTTTGAAAAATACGCGTTTAAAGTATTTTTAGCGAAAAACTACTAAAAATGTACACTTACTTCTAATCAGCGATGCCGGCTCCATATAAAATTCCTTCAGCTTCATCAAAAATTTTATTTTCATGAGATCTTTCTCTTCTACGGATTTGCCTGGCTTTCTGAATAGCTTCGGAGCTTCAGCTTGACATATGCACTGAACCAATTTTGATGCCCATGATGATGATGCTAATTAAGTTGTGATTTCGGCAATCTCATAATTATTAAAAGTATACCTAGGCACTATAGATTACACGCATTTATTAAAACTTTCATTGTTATATAGCGTGGACCCACCTAAGCATCTTTTCAATAACTCGTCTTTTGTCAAGTCTTCATAAATTGGCTTCATAATATCTTGTGTTTCTAGAGAGAGTAGGAGGATGTTTATATCCTGTTAAAGAGTTAGTCGCAGCATGAGTCGGCACCCTGATGCTGAGGCTTTGCGTCGGTTGTTATATTGTGAAAAAACGTAGCTCAGATCGCATTACACATATCTTGTACAGAATTTTTATTTCTAAAAATTGCCGAACCGTAATACGTAGATAATGTTTACATTATATTTTTAGTCAAAGCCGCAGTTTTATGCTCGTTTTTTTTTCTTCGCGAAGTCGTGCTCTTTTTTTCCCTTTATTTTCTTCCTCTGCTATTTTCGTGCATTTTTCAAAGCTTTTTTTCTTTGTGTTAGAGCTTTTTAACCCTTAGCAGCTCGCTTATATAATCTTTTTTAATGCAATACATACTCTAACTTTTTTTACTAAAAACCCTTCGCTATATCGACTTTTCGATTGATCGTAAGACCATCTCAACGACACCATCCACTTCCATTTTACCCACACTCCCTTCATGATTTGTAGAATAAACCTCTTGATGTTTATCGTACCACGCAAGTTACAGTCTTCCGGGATAGCACCGTTAAATAAAATGGCTTTTTATTTGTTCACAAATATTATAAACTTTATTTAATTGAATTTAATTCGATGCGCAAACTGGCAGATGTATAGTCTCTGATTTTGATAGACTGGGGCGTGAGGTCACTCATGATCACCTTTTATACTTGATTACTGCTGATCTGTAATTTATCCTTACGAATCTTTGTGGTGGTTTTCTTGAGAAAAATACCACACACAAGTATTTTAGCCATTGCAATTGTTATGAGTGCAATGCAGAATTGTTATGAATGCAATGCAGAATGTTATGACTATCGTTTTGATTGTTTGATTGTTGATTATGCATTTGTTGCAGGTTGGATGTTACACTCTGCAACAATGTTTCTAATATGTTGGGCTTAGTGGATTCACATGTAACTTCTCCCTCCTTACAATTAGAATTGTCCTGAATTCTGTTTTTCAATTCAATTTTTAATGGAATTCTTTTCTAAAATTAATTATTAACACAACTATTCCAATGGTAATTAGAATCAGGATGAGTGCAATATTTGAACCGAAAGCTATGTTTTGTGAAACTGTAATTCTTTAATGTGTTTGGTATTATCGACATTTTTCAATATAATTTATTCTAAACTTATTTTTTCCGTAAAGTTACTTAGAAACTTAGTATTTGGGTAGAAAAATCGTTCTTAAATTATGTCTCTTGAATTTGAAAAATATATATCTTGTATTTGAATAGTGCAATTGTTGAAATTTAGTGAAGCATTTTCATTTAGTATTATTTTTCGATCGTCACAAGTTTGATCTATATTTAAATTTCTAGCAATTTCGATTACCAATGTCTGTTCATCTATTTCTATAATCCCTGTTATGTTATTTTTATGAATTTTCAATTCGACAAATATATGCAATGTCTACTTAAACTAAGCTCATTTAATGTTTTCATTTTTTCGTTTTTATAAGTGTTATTATTATAGGTAAAAAGTATTTCGTTATGAAAATCAATCTCTTTTTGGGCTTTATTTGGCATTGTCATAATTTGTCTCAATTTGACGACGGTAAACTGTGCCGGAATCTTAATAACAAACATTAAGGAATTATTTTCGAAAGTTGGAAGACCCAATTTTAAATATTCCATTTTTCTAAGATCGATATTGTATTTTTCTATTTCATAATCTGTTAAAAAATTAGGATGTATTATTCCATATTTTGCAGAAACTGTATTATCCTGAATTTAATCTATTTTGTTTTTAAAAATCTGTAGCTTGAAAAGTTGGTCAACATAAAAATTTGCATTTAGTACTTTATTTGATTGTTGTAAAATTATTGGAAAAATTTTGAGGACTTGTACTAGGATTATTTTTAAAATTAATTATTTGATCATTTAACACAATGATTTTTTTCTCCATATCTATTATGGTACTCAATTTGTCTAACAGGATCATGCCTATTATAAATTGATATAATCTGCCTTTCGGATCTCGGACTTTCCATATAATTCGAGCTTCCCGCGGTGCCTTAAGTTCCACAGGGGCAGAAGTATGGACTTTAAATTTTATCGTATATTTTCCTGTTATGCTGGTAAAATGCATTGGCTTTATTGGGTGTTATGCATTACCCACTTGCTCATCTATTATACCTAAAGATGAATCTGTATCTACTAATGCTAAATATGAATTATTGTTTAGGGTTATTTTAATTAGAGGTAACATGGTTCATCCGAGGCTCGTTGTAAAAAACGGTTCTCCGTCCTCAGGAGTCGTTATTACATTGGATTCACATTCTTGTTCCAAACTATCGTTTTTGAAATCACTATTTACCCTCTGGAATGTGGTAAACGTTTTCTACTTCCATAGAAATACCATCTTTCTGATGCCCACGATAATTTGTGCTTTGCCTAAAGTTATTTGATGCTTCGTTCCCCCTAAATTGTCCTGAACTATTATTTTCATTGAATTTATTGGTGTTATTCGTATCGTTATAGTTGAAATTTTTGTTTATCTTATCATTATATTGAGTATTTACCGGAATAAGTTTTATTTGCTCTGAATTAGCAGAATTGTTTTCATTATTCTGATTGTTATTAGTATGATTACCATTTGATTTTCTTTGAAGGGCCGGATCTGTATTAGTCTGCATATTCTGTCGTTGCAAATCATTTTCTTGTCGAAACGGCTGATTAAAATTTCTATTATAATCACGATTGCTCTTAATTTTACGAATTTCAGGCCGTATACATTCATCTTCAAATCTTCTACTCCTCATGATTTTTATAATAGAATCTAAATTTTGTCCCGAAAAATTTTTACCATATAACACGAGAAGTGATTTCACATTACTTAAGTCTCCACACATTTCATTTTTAAAGAAAACGCTTAATTCGTTTGCTTTAGATCTAATTTGTTGAATTTCTGTGGCTAGTTCACTTACATTGTTGGCTCGTAAATTGTGAATTTTTGAATAAATTTGCGCTGGCTCAATGTCCGGTCTAAATCGTAACTTCAGCTGCTCCATTATAACCTCCCAATTATCTAGCTCTTCTATATCGATCACTGCGTTTTAAGCTTCGCCTTGGATTTTTTCGTTCTTCCTGCTACTTTCTATGTTTCTTCGGTTGAAATGTTTTCTAGATAATATTCCACATTTCTGACAAAACTATTCATGGAAACTTCATCTTTTCCCGTAAATGTGGACCCGAATTCGACTTCCCGCACAAGTTTCTCCTGAAAATGATGTTGTTGTTGCTGCTGTTGCTGTAGCGTAATTAGCGCGTTGTTTAGCTGCCCGATGATCGCTTCTTGTTCTCTGAGCATTTGCTCTAATTGTTGTTGCTCTTGTTCTATTATATTGCCTTCTACGAGTATGGTTCTTATTTTTTCTTTGATCCGACTTAGATGCAGAAAATTCGAAAAAAATAACTTATACTTAAGTTAACTGTAGGTCGTATTCATAAAGTGATCCACTATTAATAATATTGACGACTTGTCTATCACTTCTCACTTAACAGAGTTACAATTGCTCCTTACTTATACTGTTCTTTTTGCACAGTTCACTTGCACAATCCATGTTTTAAATGCACTAAATTATTATTATTTTTCCTTTTGACTAGATTCCACCCCAGCCTCTGGGCAGGTTTAAAGGAAGTTTTAGGTTTAATACTCTTCCTCTTGTCTTATTATTGGTTGAAAACGGTCAACCGTCCCGAGCAAAGAACTTTTATTATTATTTTTTAAATTCTTCACCTACGCGCAAACCACCAGAAGTTCAGCCTCTGATTTTAGCAGACTGGGGCGAGAAATCACACATGATCACCTTTTATACTTGATTACTGCTGATCTGTAATTTATCCTAACGGATCTCTGTGGAGGTTTCCTTAAGAAAAAACCACACATAAGTATTTTAGCCATTGCAATTTTATGAATGCAATGCAGAATTGTTATGAATGCAATGCAGAATGTTATGCCATTTGTTTCAGGTTGGATGTTACACTCTGCAACAATATTTGGAATTTATTGGGTTTAGTGGATTGATATGTAACTAACTATCCCAGTTTACACAGATTTAACGGGTGCGCCCACACTGCGAGAATTCAGGATTTTTTCTAAACCTAGTTTAATACGTATGATGATGTTTGGGTCGTAGGCATTTTATGCTCGCGTATTTCGAAATTTGATGGTGACATGCATGAAAGTTTCTTGCGTGAAGCGGTTAAATGAGAAACTTATACCAAATCGGAAGACTAATAAAATCGGAGCATATGTGTTCTTCGCAAAGACATTCCTTTAACAGAGCATATAAGTTCTACATATGCCTAAATATCCTTTGCAAATCTCACAATGTTCTTTTATTCACAGCTGAAATTCACGCTTCACGAAAGTCGTACCGCAATGCGGCCGAAGCGCTATTGTACGATTATGTACATATTGCAAACAGCTTTCTCTCTGTCACTTTGTTTCCTGTTAACTACTTGTGGAGTAAAGGGAATACAAATCCAATAAAAACTGCTTTCAATCGGCGGAGGAAACCCCCAAAGCCGTGTAAAAGTGAAATCATGTTAAAAAAAAGTGCCGTGTAAATCGAGGGATGGGTGCCATAGGAAAACTTTAACTTTAATGTGTGTTAAATTGCTCTACTTCGTATTCATGGATCGAGGCCGAATAAAGTAATCCATATCTTAAAATTTCAAATTGTAAAAGTCAACAAAAATACGTGGATTCCGCATAGTAACAAAAAGAGAGCATTATTTAGTCAATTCTTGTGCAACAAAACATCTCCACAATCAAAGATTATCAGCATCGACTTATATTGGTAAAATATTTGCAAATATTTTAATTTTGAACCCAAATAACCTTCCCCTTACCAAGCCGTCACGTTCCTGTCAACAAATCCCTCAATGTGGACAAAGCTTTGAAACTTTGAAATAAATT
This sequence comes from Odontomyia ornata, assembly GCA_963969285.1. Taxonomy (NCBI): domain Eukaryota; kingdom Metazoa; phylum Arthropoda; class Insecta; order Diptera; family Stratiomyidae; genus Odontomyia; species Odontomyia ornata. The sequence goes on along the minus strand of OZ017740.1, from coordinate 148,584,119 downwards.
TTTACTGAAAAACGAAATCAAATGTTCTAATTGCTGATTTAATTGCACTGTTTACGAGTAGAATAGAAATATTGAAGATTGCATTGTATATATTAGTTTCAACGGCAGAATAATATGAGAGAAAATTTGAAAGAAATCGTATTGCGATATCGTTATTAATTATATCTATTCAATATTGTAAGTCAGTGAGCAGTCGCTACTGTTCTATTCATACAAATGTAGGCTACATAAATTAGAATGCATAGATAAACTACATTATGCACACCACATAAAATTAAAACAAATTTGTTTTTGCCGGATTTTGCTTCTTTTTGGCCCAATTATATATTTTGCATTTTGTAGTTTGCTATGGAGTAAAATTTTTAAGCTGAGAAACTAATGAATCATAACATGTTGAAATTAATAACTCATTTGTATTCCAGAAAACGCTGTTTCCTTATCAAATTACTGTTCATTTCAAGAATTGGTAATACATCAAAGCAAATTATTTAATAGCAGAATACTTAATGTTAATTCTAGTTATCTAATGCTCGAATATTTCAAAAATGCTTGTTTAGATATCCAGACGGCATATAAGATTACTGAGAAATTCCGCTCGGAAATTCAACAATCTGATTTTTTAATATTTAATGTAATGAAAAAGAATATATTTTAATAAAAGTATAATCGGTTTCAATATATTTTTGTATTTTATTTTATATTTGCAGTTTAATTGTATTTATGACATTAAAAACAAATTTGAGAGTTTTAAATTTAATTCAATCCCAAAATTAGGATGTAATTGATACTCATTAATTATATAAATACAACTCAATATATAATTATATGCAGTAAGATCACAATATCGAATGGTATGAGTTTTAGTGTACAAAAATATGAAAAGCATAGTTTAAGTGTAGAAGTTTATTTCATGTTTGATTTCATTTACCGATCCATGTATGAGAATTTGAATATTTAAAAATATGAAATTTAGTTTTAATGGTTAGTAAACCTTAGCCATAAGAGTATGTTTTTGTACGAAAAAAATATTAACTCAGTAAATTTTTATATTAAAAATTTAATTTTAAAATCGTAAATTTATCATTCAGAAACATTGACAATCTACTTCAAAGTCTAGGATCATTTTACGAATTCTTCGCACAGTTGGACATTCCACATAGTGGAGTAAACTCCAACGTGCGTAGAGCTGTCCTTCGCATACAATGAAACCGGAAACTTAACATTCTAAACAATTGCTTGAAGCAAGTATATACATACGCTTTAACAAGTTTATGCAAAAAAGAGTTTGACAGTAGTGTTGTACTCTAAACCAGTACAAATTAAACAAATTCGGAGTGCAAGGCAAGGTGTGTCAACTGAGAACTCGGAAGGAACTTCTTCGGCTAAAGTTCTGTGGGAAGATGTGTCTTGACAGCGGTCATTATGTTATGTAACATCACGCAAATAATCTTGAATGATCATTCCCAAAAATTTATAACTCAGTCTAGAAAAAGGGACCGAAGAATGCCCTCAAAAGTATTTGTTGGAAAAACTGAGAAATCAAAACCAGTGAAAAAATCGAGAAGCGTTAGTTGCAGCTTGATTTACCGAAGTTTAGTGCGTGCTTGATCAACCGAAATAATTGGAGCCGCTGATTACGGCAAATAAGAGACCGAAAAAGGTTTACGCATTTCAATAATGAAGAAGGTGTCATCGAACCATCAAACAATAATAATGAATTCAAAATCGATGTAAATATGTTATTTTCATGCATATAATTAGAGCAACGTTTAAATGGATAAATAAGTTAATAATCAAGGTGCCTACAGTCAATACTTTAGATTTGAAGAGGAGGTGGAAGGCTAAGTGGCGGAGAAATAAATCGGAGATGAATTGTTTTGATGAATGAAAGGAATGATGCAAAAAGCATGCTCATAAAAACAATAAGCGTCACGATAATTCACTGTGACATAGAAGGAAATAACCAACTAACAGAAGTTATTGAGAAAGAAATAGTTAAAACTTACTTATCAAATTGACACAAAAACCATGAATGGAAAATTAAATCACTAAGTAGGAGCAACGATTCAACCAATCATAAGTTTTCTACAAAAGATGAAATAATATCGTTTGCTCAATTTGGCTATATGTCTAATTTCATAAAGAAACCCACGAACTTGCCTTTCTATCCTTACTAGATTTGAGAATTCAATAATTTTGATAGTTGATTCAGATCGTTTAGTGAATCCAGAAACAGCTGAAAATTAGAGTAGGAGTTATAAGCGAATCCGCGGATGTATTCATGGAAAAATTGGAAGCCACATGTTGATACTCTTTCCTATCCTTCCATCTAAAGAAAACTGATCTTTTTTCAAATATTGACGGCGCGATCATCAGCCCAAAAGATAATTCATCATTCATAAACAAATCAACAATAAATCAGTTGCAAATGCTGTTCTTCAGTCAAGTGATCCAATCAACAATAAATCAGTTGCAAATGCTGTTCTTCAGTCAAGTGATCCAATTGAACTGGTGTTTGGATAAAAATATATAAAATTAGATGAAACTGCTCCCAATATTCCTGAAATCACTGCCACTTCTCTTCTTTGCATTAGTTGCAGCAGATACGGCTTTTGGTAGGTTTTTTTTTTTAAATAATAATTTCAAAATGCATTTGAAATCAATTTCTTTCTAGTTACTCATTTGAACTTAGAATTCAAACAAGTTTTGGATTTTTCTGGGAGCATAAAGTAAGCTACGTTGAGGATTTGGTAGCAGCTGGTGTTTTTAAAGAAATCTTGCTAAAAATGTTATGAATGGAGCTGCGAAGAATTTCAGTTATTCATTCACTTAGTAGATTTATCAAAACAATGCAAACACGAATTGCTTAAAGTAGCGCATTGTCAATCAACATTAATGTTTCGACACAATTAAAATCGACATAAATTTCAATGAATAAATTATCTTTTTTCTTATGTATTTTGCAAAAAAGCATATTAATAGAACGCAAATTTTTAATTCAGAAATAATTAGATGAAGTTATAAAATGTTCATTATACGAGTACTTTGTTCTGTACATGGCTTGCATACCTCTGGTGTGAAATATTTGTATATGTACTCGTATACATATCAAGATTTCTTTCAAATGATTATCTCCCATAGTTACAGTCAACGTAATTTAGAATTTTCAAGTTGTCTGATTTTAATTCAATAAATTCTGCCAAATTAGTATATTTATCTATTTTCAAATGTTTTGATTTAAATTAAATCGAATTAGTGTTGGGCAATCCCCAATAATGCTGAACCGAGTTTAAATTTATTTTAAAGTAAGAATGAAATTAATTTGTCCTTTGCATTTATCTTTGACTTTGTTTAATTAACCTCTTCAGGGACGAACTTTCTAAAGTAAAATAACAAAATTGAATTGATTTTTTCTTTATTGCAGTTTTTTTCATTTTAGACTAATAACAACTCAATAAAAAACTACAATATATTATTGTAATGATTTTCCGTTTAAAATCGCTCGAACGTCGAGATTTCCCGAAGGAAATCTGAACCGACCTCTCATCGGTTGAAGCGTGAAGTCTGAATCGTGCCAACGAATGGTACAAATCGGCCAACCAGTCTGTGCACTCGTTATCCATTTCGCGCTTGCTGCTTGTCGGCCAGCTAGTTCGGAGAGGATTTCGGTCGCAGGTGTTTCAAATGGATTACGCTCGATTACTTTGTTTCAGCCACGATAACGTGCCCTTTTCAAACGTGTATAAAATACAAACACACTGAACAGAAACCTATCCTTACGTAATTCCGTATTCAACTTCCATTCAGTCAAGTCAGACAACTACAAAAACTGGATTTAATTTCTAGTTCCCGAATTTTCTTTTACATTTCCCCGACGCGGTACCGAAAAATCTTCTACTTAAACGCAAGCTTCGAAATAATCTACTCTTATAAAAAAACCGCAAAACAAATTATGGTACCGCGTACCGAACGCGACGCGAAACCGGCCATCCGCGGATTCCTAGAACCCTACCCTCTTAACGGAATACTTACCACCCGCTGCCATTCCTGCTGAAAAAAGAAGGGTCCGCTGGAAAGGACAGTCTTTGTTATCTTAGCAATTCATATTATATATATTTTTATCGTTTTTGAAGTAAATTATAAATTAACATCATTAACTTTCTTTCATATTTATAGAATTTTTCGTTCTTATCAAAAAAAGATCTACGATTTGTTCGATAATTTTAAAATTTTATTTTATGTAACTCTCTAATTTTTAAAATTCTTTTTGTACTCAATCTCCTTTTCCTGCGAGAAGCTAATTAAATGAATCAAGCACTATTTGTTAATTTTATCCATTTACTTTACATTTTACCTAATATTTAGTTATATGTATATGAGAAAAAATCTGGTTAATTGTTCGCAATAAACAAATTCAGTTAAACTTTTAACTTCTTCTTTTTCACGTTTTCAATTTATTAAATGTATAGAATTTAAAAACCATAAATTGTGTCACATTACAACACATCATTTTTTCAAGCAAGAAAAAAACTAAAGTAAATTTTGTTCTTTTTAAATGGTAATGATTTACTAATTTCAAATAAATCGATCAACATCATGTCATTTGTAAATAAACCTGCAGCAAAGTTTTCGGTAAAGTCCAAAGCACAATTGTGTCTAAGTTTGCCATATATATTTGAACTATTTTAAAAGATTGTTTTGTGTAGATTACTGTAATTAATTTCATCTAGATATTATTTCATTGCTCTTTCTGAAGATATACATATTTATGATCATTTTTAATTTTATTCTTAAAATTGTGAAGTTGATCAATGTAAATTTTTAGTTAGTCTAAGTGGTTACTTTTAAAATTCAATAGGAGAAAATATTTTGCTAGACATGATTATGTTTTTACGATCGAATATTTTATATTCCTAGACTTGGATTTAAAGTGGTCAATACATTTAACACCAAACCTAACATTCATCTCTAAAGGAAGTTGACCGAGTATAGGATCGAATTCACAATGCTTTGTTATAACTTGGGAAATTATAAAACAACTTAATCAATATTATGCAAATAATCGGATTATTTGTATTATGCCCATGGTTTGCGTACGCGCACTTATTAAATATTCGTATACGATTGCTAATGACTTTAAAATGGTAGGCAGGCAATTACTAAATCATATTAAAAAATTGAGAAAGGTTATTTTGTTCGCTTTGCTTAAAATTAAAATCTAATATGCCGTAAATAGCATCTCCCTCCTATTGTCAGGCTGAACTATTTATAATAAGCTTGATCAATTAATCTATTTAAAACACCCTCTGGCCATATCTTTTGCTTGTTTTCGCTAGTAGTACGTAAAGTTTCAAATTTTTCCTTTTTGTTGCCTTGTAAACGTCTCGCTTCAACATGCAAGAGGACAACGTTTTTTTATTTCTTTTTACTAACAACGGAATTTCAACATTATGTTTTCTCAAAATAATAAAAAGGAAACGATATCTTAGCCAAAATACATAGTTGAATTCTAATAATTTACCTTAAGTTGCTTGATACGCTAAGCGCTGTATCACATTTTCATTGTTTTCTTCTTTTTTCCTAGTTTTTTTTCTATATTCGAAGAACAATCTTTCATTTTCCTCATATTTGTTTTTTTGTTGTTTAATTATATAAAAGAATACTAAAATAGTACAAAAAAAAAGTGATTAGAATACATCAATAAATTTTAGCACTTCTAAACATATACATATTTATAATATATATAAATATATACTATTACGTATATACTCTGAGGGTGTAATTTTATTTCTTAACGTTTTTTTTTTTTGTAATTTATGGGAAAAATATTTTTCCTAAAACTTTTGTGTTTTTTTTTATTAAAATATAAAAAAACCTACAGTGGGCATTTTAGTTTGAGTGTTTTAGAATGAAAAATAGTCCAGTTGATGCCTGGAAGCAGTTCGTAGACAGTATTGATACGAGACGCTATCAAACTCATCCTACTCTACTTAGGGAAGCAGGGAAACTCAATTGAATTGATCGTTGTATTTAGCCAAGCGAAGCAACAGAACATCTAAATTAACGTGTAATCTAGAAGTAAAATGTTAAAAGGTATATTTTCAAAACTCTCCCTAACGATCAAATTCTATAGACACTAATTGAACGTCTTTCAATCTGAATGTTCTTCCGTTAAATTTCTACCTGACTTCATTCCCCTTTATTTTTGCTTCAATTTTATATTTTTATTTGTTTGTCTTTATTCATGTCTGTTTTAGTTTTCATTTATCTATAAATCGTACTATTCTTGTTTATTAATTTTAATAGTCTTTTTGCGCGCGCCTTGCTCACTTTTTTTTAACCTAGCAAATTTTTATTTCCATGACTACTACGTTGGATTATTTTTTTTTCATACTAATTTCAATCCGAAGTTGGAGGTGGATAAGTGAGTATAATATTATTTCTATGTTTCGCTTTCTTTTTGTGATTCGAACTTCTTCTATTATCAAAAATTGCGAATCTGACGACTTCTGAGGAGACAAATCATGAATATCGACTTTTCACTAAGCAATCATTACGTCACATCCGATAAATGCTGTAAATATTCTATTTCGCAACATTGCAGTTACGGTATTTAACATGTGCCCGCAAATTGTTTTAACTTAATGCTAATCCGACCTTAGATACTCGCCAGCTTTCTTCTCGAGGACGTTGTATTTCCCTTCCAGCGATGTCAACCCCATCAAAAAGAATGGGTTCCGTGCGCTGTAAGTTAACACTTTTACTTAAAGTTTTAACAAAACAAATTTATTCAAGTTTACAAACGGGTAGAGGTTCCCCGTACGAAGGAAAATATTACAATGCATTCTATTACATAGATTCGTTTAATTTATAATGGTTTAATTGCTGTAGTTGCAGTTTCCCTGAATGTGTGAATACCATTCCTCGACCTTGGTTCCCACGAATTTGCTGACTGGGAATTTGCTGCATTAGCGTCTGGCAGGTAGAATCGTGGGATCGCTCGTTAACTCCTCCGTGCTTAAATTCGGATGTCCTCATCTGATCAGAAATGTGGCTGGTTGTATAGGCTGGGAATTGATTGGTGCAGAGAAGCGAGAGGCTGCATTGGTACCGATATTGATGCGCTTGACCATGGGTTTGTATTTACTGGTTGTTCATTATCAGTAGGCTGTCTGATGGTAACCTTTATGTTGTTCCTTTTGCAAAGTCTGAAGAATATAAAGGTTATTAATATGAAGATGATGAGAAAACTTATGCCGTAGTTAGTCCAACGTTCGTAAAAGGTTTTGACTTGAAGTAGGTCGATGCGTTTGGTATTGTTGATGTGCAACTCATGCATTGCTTCGAGAGAGAAGATTTCTCCATATCGTTCCTCGTACGGAGTAGGCTGGTAGATGGCCGGAAGTGCTTGCCAGAAGGAAATTTCCCTTGAAGTGTAGGTTTTTCCATTTATTCCTAGTGTAGCGTTCTCGAACTTAATTAAGAAGGTGCCAAACAATTGTCGTGTATCGTTGTCTATTGTTATCGATCCATTGAAATCGTTCAGCAGGATCATGTCGGTAGTAACTTCTTCTATAGCGGGAACTTGTAGACCGCTTACGATACTACAGGTTGAGTTGACGCTTTTCAGGATGTTGGGAAGGCATGACGAGAGTTTTATGTCTAACAAGTCGGTTTGTCTACAAATCGCTAATTCGCCATATGCGTTACAATTATTGATGATACTGTATATTTCATTATGATTTCTTATAATGCTATCGTGTGGAATTTCAATAACTCTATTGTTCCTTTTAACAGGTTTTATGAGTAGTCTTTCATAAGTGTTTTCAGTAGTTAATGGTATCTGTACAATATACAAAAGTGACTTTTCGTCTGTTACAATTTTTATTTTAGCTAGTTTTAATGCATCTTCGATTGAAAGGTATGGGAAATTTTTCTTATCAAGAATTGCTATTGCTGTTTTGATTTCTTCCTGTGATAACATAATGGAGTTTACGATTCCAGTTTTTGCAAAATTTAAAGCATAATTTATACTGACTAGTTCCTCTTTTACCAATCTTAATTTGTATTGTAGACTTATGGCTATATCATGGTTGTGGTGCTCGTTTGTTTTGACAAATTTTTGAATTTGGTTTGAAATTTGGGTTAGGTTGTTAATTCTATCTGTTAACGATTTGTTAATTACTACCTGGTTGTTGTTATTCCTCAGCACGTTGTTTATTTTGTCCTGGATTATGTTGAAGTCATCGTGGTCGGGATTCCCCGCAACCCATTTCCATGCGGTTCCGATCAAGTCTAATGACCTTTTCACAACCTTTGGTTGTAGATGCCCTAATAGCTGTTGGGTTTGGGATAGCTCATGAATGAGATAGGGGTGCAGAGGATTGCTACTATTCACTTCTCACCCGATTGCGTTTGATATGTTCGATATTAATTGCGCGTACTGTCCAATGTCTACGTCATGTATGATGTTGAAACTCCCCGTTTTTATTTTCGCTTGGCCAGATTTGATGGTTATAATTTGGGAATTTGTGCAGTCGAGAACCTTGACCTTGCAGATGGCCATGTGGATAGAGAGCCTAAAAGGAAGAAGTTAGTTGCGTATATTACTTTTGTGTATGGTTTTCCCGGATTCTGTAATGATTGTGGTGGTTTTGTTTTCCCTAACAGTTTCTTGTCTGTATCTTGGAATTAATTTCGACCCTAATCTTTTATTTCTTTTAACAAAACTATTTCTCCGGGGCTATAATCTTTTAGGGGTCCCCTATTTTTATTATGATGCGCAAGGTCTTTGTTTTGCTTCGATTTGAGCTTTTCTACGTTTTGCTGTCGTATTTGTTCGAGCTCTTCCGGGGTTGTTCTTGGTAGACGACCGAGGTATAGTTCTACAGGCTTCTTGCCTGTAGTGGAATGGATAGTGAAGTTATGTTCATTTACACTGAGAAAATTTCGCATGACATTTTGTCCTATTTTGTATAGCGCACTTATTGTGGCGAAATTCCCTATGAAAATAGTTACAAAGCTTATCTACATAGTAGCCTCTCCAAAAATTTATAGCATTGATCCCTAAAACTATAAAGGAATATTCATTTTTCAATGCATAGGAAATAATCCTATAATTTTAGGATTAAGTTCATTGCAAATGGGAATATATGAAGAATAGAACCCAGAATATAGGTTCTATGATTAAACTGCATTCATATAGCGATGTATCCTATGCACAAAATACCAAGCAAGCCTTTTTTATTATTTTTGCTGTTTTGCTTTTTTCCATATGCGGCTTTGCGCATTGGAACTAAACATAATGTAAACAACCGCGCGCAA
>OZ017740.1:148404795-148572295 GCA_963969285.1 Odontomyia ornata | reverse complement strand
ATGTTTTACTGTTTTAATAGTGTTCTTGGGATTAAATGCTTCTCCTACTTTTCGCCAGACCCTCTTATGCCCATTTACACCAAATATACAAAATTTAGACTCATCCGAAAATAAAACATTATCCCAAAACGTTATTGGTTTGTCAATATATGCTTTTGCAAATGTTATTCTTTTTTGTTTGTTTATGGAACTTACAAGAGGTTTTCTTCTAGGCGTACGAGATGAAAATCCAGCTTCTACGACAGCTCTACGCACAGTTTCTGCGCTAACCTCCTTCTTATCATTAATTCCAAGAACATCGCAAATTTTTCTACAGCTTAGAAATGGATCTTGTTTTACCATTCGCGAAATTTTTCTCTTGTCCTTTGCACTTAGTTTAGATGGACGACCTGTTCGGGGCACATTTTCCACTCTATTTTCCTTCTTAAATCGATTTATCACTTTTTGAATGTTTGACCGACTTCGCAACACTAGTTCAGCTGTTTCAGAATATGATTTGCTCTAATTCGAATGCAGATTAATAATTATTTCACGCTCCTTAATACTCAACTCCTTTCGACTCATTTTTTAAAAATTTTATTAAATAAAAGATACACCACGAATACGGACGCGATATTAAAGATAGGGGATTCCCCTTTTTACAAATAACAGGGCATTTTCTGCAACTGTACCAAGACTTTTGTGGAGTAGAAAAGAGACATTGCCAACAAAAAATTATTGTCTTCAATGATCATTATTGCCGAATCCCTTTAAATTTATGAAAACTTAAATTCAACAGAACTCGTATTATTACCATTTCATAACTTTTGGTTTTCAAATAAAAATATTGATTCAGTAATACAATTTTCAGTTACCGATTCTCTGTACCTTGACTTTTGTGGAAGACTGTATATATATATATAGAAAAACATGTTTTTATATAGATATATATTTATATAAATATATATATATATATATATATATATATATATATATATATATATATATATAAATATATATATATATATATGTATATATATATATATATATATATATATATATATATATGTATATATGAATGTATATATATATGTATATATATATATATATATATATATATATATATATATATATATATATATATATATATATATATATATATGTGCATATATATATGCAAATATATCGTTATATATGTAATTATATGCATACAAATATTTGCATAAATATATACAAATATATATTGTATATATATGTATATATATATACATATATATATATATATATATATATATATATATATATATATATATATAGATATTGATGTAGATGGATATATATATATATATATATATATATATATATATATATGTATATATATGTATACATATATATATATATATATATATATACATATATATATATATATATATATATATATATATATATATATATATATATATATATATATATATATATATATATAAAAGTATATATACTTATATGTTTCTCGAACCTGGTTTGTTATCATGTTTCTATTTCTGGAGTGTGCTTGACGTGAATTTTTGAACAAATCGATAGTTCTGACTCTAGAAAATGTGGAGCCGTTAACAACCCGATTCTTCGAAAAAATATAATATATTCAATTTTGAGAACAACCGATTTACTTGTTACCGTTTCGTGTAATTTGATTTAAGGATTTCTTGACATTAAATTAGAGAAAATTTAATTTATTTCATCTACTTGTTGTATTAACGAGAGTTTGTCATTCACAGAGGAAGAAATAACCGACGACGCTTTCTCACAACTACAGTATGAGATTGTAAAAGACCTTATACCTAAAGCCGGGCCTCGACAGGCATTTTGGATTAAATACATTTTCCCCCAAATCACAAAGAATAAGCTATTAACTTTCATTTAGACTCACTCATGTATTACGGCTCGCGAAACTAATGATCAAATATCATTCGATACTCATTATCCAGGCGAAGTTCAATTTTCTAGTTCACAGGGCTCAAAAACGTCTTCAAATTGCACAATTGTCAGTGCCACAGCAAGTAAAGTAGCTGAACGTTCGAAACCAATTTCAGACACAACATTTACAACGGTGTGTACCGATTATGAAGTTATTGACTTAGTTTACCTGAATCGAAAACTTTTGCAGCTTCATTCTAAATAATTGTGAGATGGATGTATGTCTTAATGCTTGATATCATAACAGTTAAAAATTTTGCAATAGTCTTCGATTTTGGTGAATTCCTTCAGTATTAGTATACTATTGATAGCATACTTTCCTGGGCATGCCTCACTTTGAATATTACATGATGAGTCTCATTTTAATACTGTACTTACATTTTTATATACAATTTTTAACTAGGTATCTCAAGCGCCTTCTTTGGTTCCTTACGCCAGTAAAGTAAAAGATTACTTAAAGTGCGCAAATGGTCTTATCGTGGAAAATTTCTATAAAAAACATAAAAAACTTGAACGTAGGGAAAGAAATCTCCTATCCAATACTATAATTCAAAAAGAATTTGAAGCTGTCGGGGAAGAAAATTTCAAAATAACGACAGAAAGGTTTAAAACATTAGTTCAGGAAATTGTGGAAATATTTCCTACGGAAAATCCTACGATATATTATACTTCATACCAACCTGAAACCAAATTTTTGGCATCTGGAAAACTTTGGGAGTACTACAAAAGACTAAAAAAAATTCAGAGCATGCAAAACAATGCCAGTCGAAGAACCGATCACACTAACAGAAGACATAACAGGAAAAATTTTTTTTCCTTAAAAATAATTTAGAACCCTGGGACAAAGTTAAAAGTTACTGGAAAGAAACTTACGAGTACAGGATAAATTTGTTGAAGTCACCCACATCGAATTTTACGATAAATTCGTATATAAACGCTTTTCCTGCATTGAAAGTGTCTAAAGGTTGCTTCTTGTTGGCAGACGATTTTTATGCTGTTTACTCTTCATGCAGCAACAACTTATTCATTCATTGGCCGGAAATAAACAGAAAGTTGATTGACAAGGCAAAATTGACATTCCTAGAGGAAATATTAGCAATACCAGAAAATGAATTGGCTGGATTTTTACTTCTACCACGTTTTTTTTGTGGTTCAACCTATGGAAAAAAGCGCAACTATGGAAAAGTTCGAATAAAATTTACCAAACAAGAAATTTTAGACTCATTCATATTACATGTGAAGGTGAAATTCATTTTATTCATTTTTGCCGAAATACGGAAATCTTTTTTTTTTCAGAACGGAAATTTGCTGACAGAAAAAATCCTGAAAATTCGGAAAGACCTTGCTATCTGTAAACTAACACTTCAGCCAACTGTGGTTGTTGTAGGTGAGAGTTTAGGTAAATATTTGACGAACTGCCAAACTGTAACGGTATTAAAGGATAATATACATATAACAGATAATATTCCAAAATGCTATGTGGCCATCGAAGATATTCTGTATGAAGTTGAAAATTTCATAACGGGTATTGACATTTGCTTTAAAAGCTTCACATCATTGAACGCCAAGTTTCCACAAGCAAGTGAAGCCATCTGGACTTTCATTCAACAACGAGTGTACAACATCAAGACGCCATTTGACAAGTCTTTTACGGCAGTAAGTTCTCTACGAGCAGATACTGCATAAATTTAGAATACGGAATCAAAACCGGTCTTGTTTATATAAATTAAATACAATAAAGAAACGTTGTTTATCTTCAATCAATCAAATTAATATAAATAATAGAAATTATAATAACTGATTCATGTTTCATAACATTCTATAAATTATTGAAATTATAACAATTGATTCACGTTTCATAAACTTAATATACTCGTAAATCGTAGATGAAAATTATAATTGAATTGAATCTATGAAAATTACAATTGAATTGAATCCTTTACATATATGTTTGCAATTGAATTATAGAATGAACTTATTTTTTTACATTTTGAAGGATATCAATTAATTTGCTACTTGATTAAAAAATTTAGTATAAGGTGTCAGAAGTTAAGTATGTAAGTTTAAGTATGTTTCTGATTTGGAATGATTTGTGTTATTCTTTTAAATTAACTATAATGAAGAATTTTAACTAATTACGAATATTGAAAACATAAGCGCCACAGAATCATGGAATGTTTTAAATGTAAAAAAAATCAACATGACGCTAATTCATACTTATTACATATCAGAATGTATCATAAACTTGAAGATGTTTTAGAATGTCATTCCTGCCCAGTAAGTCGATATTTTCGAACAACTAATGCCTTTAAAAAACAAATTTCCTTACATTTTTCACTGAACCAAACAAATATAGAAAATAATGCCGGTAGTATACCAAAAATAAAAGAACTGCCAGAAACTGTAATTTTTCCAGACTTAGATACTCAAACTACCCTACTTGTGTCTAATAATTTAAAAACTCAATTGAAAAAAGATTTTTTAGATTTTATTGCCGATATTTACAGCAATGAAAATATTTGCAGAAAATCTGCTCAAACTATAATTGATACATTTTCGAGTTTTTTGTGTACCGCATTGTTTCCTAAAACCCAAGATATGTTATTAAAATATGCAGAGCTAAATGTAGTAAATTTGCAAACATGTATCAAAAACACTTTTGGCGATCTACAAGACTGCCTTGATGAATTTAAAACAGAGCACAGAAGGAAATCATTATTACGTTCCAAAAAATTACTTCACTCTTCCACTTCTATTGTGATTGGTGAGCGAATGGATTCTATCAGGACTGAAACGGGCGTTTTTCTGAAAACAATAGACCTCAAAGTAGATTACATTTCTATAAAAAAAACACTCAATACTTTTTTTGAATCTTCAGACATTTTCAAGGAAACCATTGCTTACGTAGACTTTTTAAAAAAACAAAATACATGCACATCAAATATAATGCAAACAAGCTTTTGGGAGGAAAAGGTGCAAAACTATGATAGGAATTGTATTATTTTACCTTTATTTGTGTATTTTGATGAGTTTGAGGTAAACAATCCTCTAGGATCAAGATCTGGCTTACAAAATCTTGGAGGTGTTTATATTTCATTGCCCTGTCTTCCACCTAATTACAGATCGAAATTGGAAAGTATTTTTCTTGTTATGCTTTTCAACAGTTTAGATAGAAAATGCGTTGGAAACAGAGTATTTCAACCACTCGTATCAGAGCTTAAGGAGCTGCAAAGTGAGGGTGTTATGATTTCAAACAGTAAAGTTTATTTTGTTCTTGGATTATGCATTGGTGACAACAAAGGACTGAATGGTATGTTGGGCTTTACAGAAAGTTTTTCCGCAAATTTTTTTTGCCGTTTTTGTTAAATGCACAAACGAGAATCCAAATCAGCAAATAAAATTCCAATTCATCTACTTCGAACACGTGAATCGTATCAGCAAGATTGTGAGGCACCTGAAGTTTCAGTGTCAGGTATCACATCTATTTGCGTGTTCAATCAGCTTCCTAGTTTCCATACAATAGAAAACTATTCCGTGGATATCATGCATGACATACTTGAAGGAATTCTTAACTATGAACTTGCTCTGATCATAAAACACTTTATTTACAATGAAATTTGTTTTGATCTTTGTAGCCTAAACAATCGCATTAGTATTTTTGACTTTGGTAATACCTACGGTAAAAATAGGCCTCCAGAAATTTCCGAAGAGCATTTGAAGAAAAATAAACTTAAGTATTCTGCATCAGAGGTACTCCTTTTCGCAAAATATTTAGGTTTACTGATCGGTGAATGGGTGCCAGAGAACAATGAGGTATGGGAAATTTTTTCGACTCTTTTGGACATACTGGACATTTTACTAAAAGATGAGGTATCCGAAAGTATGATTGAACGTTTAGATTTTCTTATACAATTTCATCACGAGCTCCTTCAAGTTAAGTTCAAAATTAACTTAAAACCTAAACACCATCTAATGTGCCATTATGCAATGATAGCTAAGAAAATTGGTCCATTGAAGCACTTGTGGTCGATGCGATTCGAATCAAAACATAAACAGTTGAAAAAAATTGCGAATTCAACTACATCACGCAAAAATATAACATACACTATTGTTCAAAGATACTTACTAAGTGAGGCTCATAAAATTAAAAATAATCAATTCTACAGCAAAAATATTCAGTATGGAAAATCAGTTAATATTTTCAAGAAAAGCGCTGAAGCTTTAGCAAAACAAATTAAGTATTCTATCCCCAATTGTAAATTTGTGTAGTGGGTAAGAACGTATAATTTTTCATATGCAACAGGCAACATAGTAGTTATAGGAAGTGATGGAGACTATCCTATATTTGGTATAATTGAATATATTGCAATATCTGAACGTAAAACTTGCGTGATTATTTCTGTTCTTAAAACAATTCTTTTCGACAGGCATAAATATGTTCACTCTGTAGTTAAAACAGATACTTTCATCGAAAAAGAAGTATTAAACAGGTTCTCTCCATCATATTCTTTAGTTAGTATTGATTCAAATCTCTATGTTGTTTAAGTTTGCGTTTCGTATTCCGTATTCCTATATATATTTCATACTGAAGGCAACGGCCGCGTTTTTTTTTTTTTGCAATTAATGATTTTAATCCTTTAATTACGTATGAAATCATGAATTACGACGTTGAGAGAGATACGTACAGTAAAGTCAGCAGTTTTTCAGTCATATTTTTATGCAGCTTTTAGTTTTTAAGGCGAACCATCGATAGGGTTAGCTTTTACAAGATTCCATATAGTTGCTCAACGAATAAAGGGTTCATAGTAGAACCTCATTTGGAGGTATTAGTCATATGAATTTGGACTACAGGAACCCTATCAAACAAATTATTTCTCCATATGTTGTATAAATTATTAATTGGATCAAAACTTTCAAAATGTTGGATTGAAAAAGTATGCTTATAACTCAAATTTTTTGTTAAAGCAATGTATTTAAAAAACACCAAATATATCACAAATACTTTGAAGATATGTGAAATATAGAATTTTGAATTTTGTAAGAAAAAACACCAAATGTATCATAAATTATTATATGAAATGTGAAATATATTATTTTGAATTGGAAATCGATTGCCCATTTTTTCCTATCTTTCACTGTATATTTTTGTAACTTATTGCGCAAATACTTTTTTCGTTTTGTAGATTTTCCAGATACTTATATAGTCTTCATAAAAAGTGTTGACATAGTGCCTGAAAAATTCGATTAGGAAATCATTTCCTGCAAATGAGAAAATTAAACACAAACAAAAATAGTTGCAACAAACCTAGAAGAAATTGTGCAGAAACTTTTTTCAAAATTGTTGGAAACATAATATTTTAAAATTGACTTGAATCTTTTAAATATTTTTTGATGCTTTTTTTTGCTATTGCTGCAAAAAAGGCTTTGATTATTTTTATTGTTTCCTATATTGATATATGAAGTAATTTTTCCACGATTTGTATACAATTTCAGGAAGTAAATCCAAATAAAACAATCCATTTCAGTAATACAACGTCTAAAATGGTAGCCGATGTTGCCATGAGGCACAGTTCTTGTTAATATGAATATAGTAAGAATGCATATGCTATTCGGTTATAGGTGCTGTAAAATATGGTATTAAACACAGCAGTTTATAGTATTCCAACCAATAATTTAAGGGTGGTTTCATATATTCAATTGTTCAAAGCACTATGACATATACAATATATTCAAATGAACAAAGTGAATGGGCCCGCACTAGATGGCTCCATTTACTATAAAATATAGCAATTACCTATATATATTTTACGTCGCCGGGTTATAAGTTTAGGGTATTCTCAGATATTGCATAACTTAAAATGCAGTACTGTACAGCATTTTACGCATTTTAAAATGGTATAGAGACCTATAATTTACAGAGTCTTTGGCTATAAAATATAGTTGCTACTGTTATTTTATATTGGTTAATGGACTAAAAAGTGTCAAACACCATGTAGACATTATTGGTTCATTGTCTACACTATATAGTACGACATCCTATAATCTATGGTAGGCTTTATTGTGGTGTCCCGCGCCATAATTTATTACTGTCACGAAATCGATTATGCATATGGTACTGGTAATATATAAATTATGGTCTTTTGTGCTAAAATTTTTCTCAGTGTACTGCCCTTTGAAGTAGCTCTTCAAAAGGCCGGCCTGGATCGTCTCGCTTTAGGCATCGCATAATTTCTATCAGGGTGGAGTGAGGACGTTCTATTTGTCCGTTTACCTCGCTCTTATAAGGCGGCGTTTTGAAGACTTTTATCTGCAAATCGTCCTCCATCATGGAAGACAAAGACAATGATCGAAGCGCGCCTTCGTTATCCACTACAACGTTTTCCGGTACGCAAAAGAAGAACAGAATGTCCCTGAGAGGCTGTTTTACGTCCTCAGCAGATCTTGATGGAAGAATCTTAGCTTGGAGAAATTTTGAGAATTTATCTATGGCCGTGAGAACTAGTTTCTTTTCAGTCAGAAGTATATCTATATGAACTGTATGTCCGGGATGATTTGGGATGGGGGTTGCGTGTAGGAGTGGTTTGTTTGGGTGCCTATCGTATTTATTTTCCTTACACGTTATGCACCGAGAAACGAGTCTTTTGATTTTGGCGGACATTTTCGGAAAATAAAAATTTTCTAATAACTGAAGTCTATTTTCCTGAGCATTTCTATGAGCTCTGCGATGAGTGTTCAAGATTCTTTCTTCCTGTTCCACTTCGTTTCGCAGGTCTTCAACAATTTTGCGTGTAAAGCGGACTCTGTAATTTCGGAAGTGCTCGGGGTAGATTTCTTGTATGAGTCCAAAGGTTCTCTCGTCTGTCATAAGTCCGTTTACCGTATGTGGGTTCATGTATCGTCTAAGTATGTTTATAATGTCTTGTTCAGCGTATTCTTCTTGAATTAGAATGTGCCTGGTATAATTATCGAAAGGATGGGTGATTTGATAGCTTGTTTCGTTACCTTTGTTCAAAATTATTTGATTCCGAAAGACGTTGATGGGAGTTTCGACCATAGGTATCCGATTTTGGGAGGAACTATCATCACTATGCTCTGTGGGTGTTAACGAATTAACTTCCCCTGGATTGGGAGGTCTTGAGAGGGAGTCAGCAACAACATTTGCTTTACCTGGTTTGTATAAGAGCTCATAATTATACTCCTCCAAGTAAGACTTCCAGCGTTTCATTTTACAGTTGGTGTTTTTGTTGCTTAGGGCATATGTAAGAGGCTGGTGGTCGGTAAAAATTTTTATTTTCCGTGACCCATAAAGGGAATTCCTGAATTTCTGCAATGCCCATATGATGGCGAGCATTTCCTTTTCGTTAGCAGCATAGTTTTCTTCGGTTTGGTTCAATGTTCGCGACAAGAAGGATATTGGTTTGCCTTCTTGAGAGAGAGCTGCACCAATGGCGTAGTTGGAGGCATCCGTAGTTAGTTCGAACTCCTTTTCGAAGTTGGGATGCGAAAGTATGACGTCCTTGGATATGAGAGCTCTCTTGAGTTTCAAAAACGCATCCATGGCTGGTTTATCTAAGGTGATTGACTTATTTTTGGACATGTGCTTGGACACCCGTCCATCCTCCCCTCTCAAAAGGGATGTCAGAGGTTTTGCAAGCTTTGCATAGTCGCGAATGAAGCGACGGTAATACCCTGACATTCCAAGAAATGATCGGAGGTCCTTTAAGGTTCTTGGCGGAGGAAAGGATGCGATTGCCTCAACTTTTTCAGGGTTTGTTCTAATGCCGTCAGCGCTGACCACAAAACCCAAAAACTCCACTCTGCTCCTCAAAAATTTACACTTTTCGGGTTGTACTTTCATGTTAGCCTTCTCGAGTGTTTTGAGGACTTTTCCAAATTTTCAAAGTGTTCCCTCTCGTCGGCTCCGAAGATGATAATATCATCTATGTAGACGTAGCAGCGCAAGCCGATATGTTCCCGAAGGGGAATTTGGGGGGGAATTTGTTCTTCCCAAGGTTAAAGAGTACCTCATTTATCTCTGGGATAGGATATCTGTCAGGAATGGTGACTGAGTTTAGTCTTCGGTAGTCTATAACCATTCGATACCTTTTTTCCCCAGAGGAATCCGTCTTTTTTGGGACGATCCAAACAGGCGAATTATACGGCGATCTTGACGGTCGGATAATCCCATTTTCTAGCAAATGTTTAACCTCTGTTTCAACTTGAGATTTAAGAGCCACTGGGTAAGAGTAGGCCTTGCTGTATATAGGATCGTTCGTAGTTGTACGGATTTCACCACGTACCGTTGTTGTATACGTTAGTCGTTCGTCCGGCTCAGAAAACACGTCAGTACACTTTCCCAGGACCGTCTTTAGTTGGTTCTTCTGAGATATAGAAAGATTGTCGGTATTTGTATTTTGCTTGTTAATTGATTGTGAAGCGTGCTGCCTCAGCGGGAGGCTTATTCCCGGACTTATGGTCATGAAACTTCCTTTAGTGTAGATGACTGCATCCATAGCTTTTAGTGAAAGTCTTGAGGCTGGGTAAGAGGTAGAACATCAGTTTTCCAGTACCCGACTGAAAGAGATCGATAAATGCATGGTGTGTAATTTTGACCGCACCACCTACTGAGTTTACACTAAACGGTTCATTATTTTTTAAGGGATTCCGAATGTAACGAGGCTGTATATAATTTTTGTTAGAGCCTGTGTCTATTAAGAATTTGAGAGTTTCGCCGCTCCTCGCAGTCCTTTCGATGTATGGAAGCGAAGAGCTGTTTATTTTAAAAAATGTATGTCGTGTTGGGTTTCGTCACTGTCAGGTATTTCTTCGCTGTTATCCTGTAGGTCTGTTGGGAATGGTTCGGTTTCCTCCTCGGCCAAGAAGTCAATTAGTTCTTGTCTTTCCAGTTCGTCCTGAATGTAATCCATTGTTGTGTCTAATGTCTCTGGCTGTATATTATTGTTCTCTGTAAGGTATATTCGTTGTTGTTTGTGTCCATGTGACCGAATGGGAGGTTGAGGCCTTTTAGGGGCGTATGGGGGTCTTGGTCCCGGTCTATTCTGGTAGTTAACTGCATGTGACCTAATGGAGGGATCTATGTCCATTGGCTCTATCCCGCGTGGTTTAGGTGGTAACGGTAATTGATTTGGGTACTGCTGCTGTGGTCTCGGCTGATAAAATCTAGGTGGCTGTGGCGCGGTTGGGTTGTGTACAAGGTCAGGATAGAAGTTTCGTATATTTGGCCGTGTTTGATTTGGAAATTGAATGGGTTTTTTGGGGGGCAACGGCGGAGTTGCTGTCATAGAGGGTTTCCTCGAGATATTGTTAGTATTATTGGCGTGCTGTCCACGGTAATTCATGTTTGCTAATTTAAGGCATAAATAGAGGGCTTGTGGCAAATCAACTGGCTCTCGGATACTTAGGAGCCTAGGGAGGTCCCCTGATAAGCCCCTAATGAATGTGTCGAGAGCTTTTTCCCTATAGCACTGAGTCATGATATTTAATGACTCCTGCCCCATATCGCATGATGATAATTTAATTAGGATGAGTGACAAGTGGTGGTATACGGCTTGATAGAATTCATGGATGCTGTCACCACCTTGGACAAGGGTGGTCATCTGGTACTCAAGCGTACCGAGATCCCTCTTATCTGCATAGTGCATTGCTAGACACTTAGAAATTATAAGATTCTAAGGCGATGTCGGCCTGACCGACCACCTTATTTCTAATAAAAGACAAAATTCCGTAGTACTTTGAGGTTCCCTTAAGGGGTTCATACATGTCCTAAATACTGGTAACACCCCTACTTTCCGCCGCTGGGGTTGCGTAGGAACCATACCCGATGTGACACTCGCTTCGGAGTCCCTGGTACCTAGAGTACACAACTGGCGAGTACTAGAGGACTACTCGGCTAGTGATCACCAGTATATAGCTGTTGAGATTCACGACGGTGCCACTCTGCGTGCATATGCCCAAACTTCAATCCTCGGATGGAGGACTGGGAGGATGGACGTCGAGAAGTTCACTGACGCGCTTACGGCAGGCGCACCGTTGCTGGGAGCTCCGCCAGGGAGTGGAGGGCCTACAGCCAAGGACTTGGTGATCTCAACTATGAGTACCATCATAGCTGCTTGCGAGTCTTCCATGCCCCGCCGGAGACCCCGACATGGTAAGCCTCCAGTATACTGGTGGTCAAACGAGATCGCCGAACAAAGAAGCGAGTGTCACAAACTTCGGCGAGAGGCCCAGCGGGCGCGAACACGGGAGGAGGCAGACACTAGGCTAGCAGCATACAGGTCCGGCAGGAAATATCTTCGCAGGCTTATTAACAAGAGCAAGGCCCGATGCTGGCAAGACCTCGTGGACGATGTAAATAGGGATCCGTGGGGCCTTGGCTACAAGCTGGTCATGGGGAAACTTGGTGCCCTACGGAA
This sequence comes from Odontomyia ornata, assembly GCA_963969285.1. Taxonomy (NCBI): domain Eukaryota; kingdom Metazoa; phylum Arthropoda; class Insecta; order Diptera; family Stratiomyidae; genus Odontomyia; species Odontomyia ornata. The sequence continues at coordinate 148,559,909 of OZ017740.1, read as the reverse complement.
GCCTTGTATACATGACGCGGAAAAGATGGACGCGATAGTGCGGGGACTCTTCCCCGCCCATCCTGTTCGTGTTGACGCTGTCCATGGTGAAACAGCAGTCGAGTGCCCACTCTTCACACAGCTGGAACTGGAGGAGGCAGTCCTCTCCCTGAAAGCGAGGAAGGCTCCAGGTGCAGATGGTGTTCCAGCTGAGGTTTTGCAGCTCGTCTATCACCATTGTCCTGACTTGCTGCTCAGCACATTCAACGCTTGCCTACGGGACGGGGTTTTCCCGGTACGATGGAAGGTGGCGAGGCTCGTGCTGGTCAGCAAGGGGAAGGGAAATCCCGAATCGCCGTCTGCATACCGCCCGTTATGCATGCTAGACACGGCTGGGAAAGTGCTAGAGAAACTCATCAAGGGAAGACTCACTGACGCGATTCGTGCTGCTGGGGACCTATCTCCTCGGCAGTACGGCTTTAGAGCAGGACGTTCTACCATCGATGCGATTGCAGAGGTGGTGAACGCGGTCCAAAAGGCAGAGGCATATAGTCGCACCAAGCGACGGATCGTCCTGTTGGTGACACTCGACGTCAGGAATGCCTTCAACTCCGCTAGATGGGTGGATATTCTGGATACGCTGGAAAACTCTTTTCAAGTTCCAGAATATCTAATGCGGCTTTTGAGGAACTACCTAAAGGACCGAAGCCTGCTCTACGACACGACACAGGGCCAACGAAGGATGGAAATTACATCGGGTGTTGCCCAGGGATCTATCCTTGGTCCGGACCTGTGGAACGTGTCTTACGACGGGCTACTGAGACTTGAGATGCCAGATGAGTCGCGCTTGGTCGGCTATGCGGATGATGTTGCGGCTCTGGTCGCCGGACGCACCGTTGAACAAGCGCAACTTAGGCTAGGTATGCTAATGCGCCGAGTGAGGGACTGGATGACTGCTCGCGGGCTCAGTTTAGCACTGGAGAAAACCGAAGTGGTCATCTTGACAAAAAAGAGAATCCCTAGAGTAAGGATGATCAGTATTGGAGATATACAGATCGAATCGAAGCCAGCGGTGAAGTACCTGGGGCTACTGATCGACTCGAAGATGAGTTTCTCTGAGCAAATCAGGGCAACGGCTGAGAAGGCTGCTTCGGGAATATCGGCCCTGAGTCGACTTATGGCCAACGTAGGGGGACCCAGCCCATCAAGAAGACGCCTCTTGATGAGTGCTGTAGGGTCAGTGCTACTGTACGGAGCAGAGGTATGGGGCGACGCTCTCAGCAAGGAGGTATACCGAAAACGATTGGCACAGTTACAGAGAAGAGGAGCACTGAGAATTGCATCTTCGTATCCAACAGTCTCCGACTCGGCGGTGAGAGTGATTGCAGGCGTGATACCTGTCGCCCTCCTTGCTAGAGAGCACCGCGCTATTTACCTGCGCCGAAACGAGGATGCGAGGGAGATGGTTGTCCGCGAGGAGAGACAACGCTCGCTCAACGATTGGCAGCAGTCTTGGAGGAATTGCACGAAGGGAAGGTGGACTGCGCGCCTCATCCTGGATGTGAGACCGTGGCTAAATCGAAGGCATGGTGAGACTGACTTCTATCTGACCCAGCTTTTGAGTGGGCACGGGTGTTTTCAGTCTTACCTGCACAAGATCAGCAAGTCACGGTCTCCCGATTGTCGGTTTTGCCCAGGAGAGGAGGACAATGCCTGTCACACATTTTTTGCGTGTACCAAATGGGCCAGGCTGCGAAGGGAACTCTACAGGGAGATGGGAAAGCTCGCCCCGGATAATATAGTTGCGGTGATGCTCGAATCGGTTGACAAATGGAACCAGGTGGCACATTATGCTCGGGCAGTCCTAAAATATAAAAGGGACTCACAGCAGCCGGAGGCACTGGGGCTGGGGGATCGCTCTTCTGGCAATTCCTCTTCCCCCCTCCCCTCCCGCTAGGAAAGGGACTCCCCAGCTTGAAGGCGCCCCACGGCGTAACAAAACGAGACCTGGCCCGAAGTAATGTGTCAAACGGTTCCAGGCTAGGTTCTCAGATTGACAGGGGAGGTGTTTAGTGGGTAGTCCAAAGGTATCCTCCATGGGAGTCCCACACTGCCAGACTCGGCGGGCATAAATGCCTTCACCTCCCTACCACCAAAAAAAAAAAAAAGGGGGGGTTCATACATAGAGAGTATCCTCTCTACACTCTTTTTCCATGAGCTGAATTCCCCTGGGTTTCCTGAGAAGTCTCTCAGGCTCTTCACCACATCAGGGACTCTATCCATACCCGATAAATCCCTGTCATTTTCAGCACTGATACCTATATCCGCTTCATTGTTTATATCGGAAGCGGGATTCATCAGGCTCTGGAAGATTTGTGTTCCTTGAGCCTGAAGTGTTTGCGTCACTATTTGGCTTACAATAGCGGTGAGTTCATTTAAATTGACACTAGAACCTCCGGAATTAGTAGGCGGAATATTCCGGTGCTCTTCCCCATTGTTATTTTCTGGGGGAATAGGAAGACGAGCAGGGCGAATAAGATTACTGGGATTTGAACCAACCATACTTAGATTTAACTTCGTGGGCCAAGAGGAAATTCACTCGGGATCTGGACGTACGTGATCCTATTTCCGCTCGCAGAATACGTAGTTTTTAAAACAGGACAAGGTAAAACAACAATCAAGAGCGGACAGGTCAAAGATGACGACAATAGTCAATACTGAGAAGGATCCGCCCTAATGTAGAGAACACCACAACAACGATTTACAATTAATATTCACAATTTCACAAGTTCACAATTTGCACTGCTGGAAAACTTCCCCTTTGTATAAGAATGAAAAATTTTTTTTAAATGCTCAATATATAATACGGAGTATTTTCATATAATTTTTGCAATTTTTACTCAGAAATGTTTATTCTAAAAGCAATATTTTGATAAAATTCTAAAAGCAATAATTTGATAAAATTGGATAAAATTTGATTCCTCAAGGTTGCTTAGTAATTATAATAAACTTAATTATATGTACAAACTTGTAATTTCAAATTTCTTCTTCAAAGAGTATTCTACAATCGATGTAGACAAACTTTTAATTTAATTCAGTGGTTAAATTAGTATAACTCACATAAGGATGAATATGTTCATCATTTTTATCCTTTCCCAAATCCTGAATTTGATTCGCTTGTTATTTCCTTCCAGATTGTGGGTTCTTCACTTGGGCTGCTGATCAGTATCCTTAAGTATTTTCCTTTTTGCGTGTGCTGGTTCTTCGCTACTAAGGTGCCAGTCTGGATATGCGGCGTCTTCGGGATTTGGTTATAGTCCCGGTGGAATGTTACTTCACTTTGCTCCGAATGTTACTTCACTTTTAGTTGGAATGTTACTTCACTTTAATCGGAATGCTACTTCACTAATTATAATTAACTTCTAACCGGATAGTTCAATTCCGATTGTTACTTCACGAATTATTTAACTTGTTCAATCCGGGAAAATTTAGTGGACCACATGCCAGTCTCAGCGATGTGTAAGGATCTTAAAGACATATTTGCAAGGAATATTTAATTTCTTGCAAACTGATCTATCCACTGTACGCACGCACGATCGCAGCCCCACGTTGGGCGCCAGTTAACACTTTTACTTAAAGTTTTAACAAAAAAAAATTTATTCAAGTTTACAAACGGGTAGAGGTTCCCCGTACGAATGAAAATATTACAATGCATTCTATTACATAGATTCGTTTAATTTATAATGGTTTAATTGCTGTAGTTGCAGTTTCCCTGAATGTGTGAATACCATTCCTCGACCTTGGTTCCCACGAATTTGCTGACTGGGAATTTGCTGCATTAGCGTCTGGCAGGTAGAATCGTGGGATCGCTCGTTAACTTGTATACCTTCGGCACATTCACTTCACTCAACAAACGATCCGCCACGAATTCGATGTACGGTAACATCATCCGCAATTCATACCAACTAACCCTACTGGTGAGGCATTCTTCCTTTGTAGGATTCCGCACCAAATGTTCGCACATAAGACAGGCAAAGTCACAGTTCGAACATAAGATACTAAAAGTCTGACAGCAAACGCAATCTTAGGCGTTTCCAAACGGCCTTTCTACGGTGCTTCCACTTATGGGGCACCATATTTAGTGAGTATAGGGGTCCGCAATTCGCGGCTCTGTGCGGCACGAGGGTTAGCGGTATATGCAAACCTCTTGCTATCTAGCGGTCACTTTAAGCTGCCAGTTCACAAATTTGCTAGAAATGGTGCGGTCACTGGGTTTGAATTCACTATTCCCACACTGGAATTGAGTTATTTGATACCCGTTTTTAGGGTTTTGTAAAATAATTTTCCAAAACCCGACTAGTTTCGCGACCAGTCTGTCCGTCCGTCCGTGTGTCACAGCAGTTTTTCTCGGAAACTACTTAAGCTAGAAACATCAAATTTTGTAGGTGTAAAGTGGTGATCTCTTCAAAGTTCAACTATAAAAAAATTTTATAAGGTATTTAAGGGGGGTCTCCCCATATAGGAGAGTGACCCCCCGAAAAAAAAAATTTCATTGAAGGTAGCCGATATGGGTATCAAATGAAAGGTCTTGATGGGAACTTTTCAAAACAGGTCTTAGTTTGGCAAAATTTGCTTCGAGGGGCGTACAGGGAGGGGAAATACACGAAAAATTTGTATCCCCCCTCGCGATTGGACACTTGCGATCTGAAAAATCTGAAAAAAATCAGGAATGTAGGCCTTGGTGGGTACAACAACAAAAAATACATTAGAAGTCGCAATTCACTCAACTTTGTTAGTAATAGTATGATTTATGGATTTTATGTTTTCTTGAATAACATCTTAACGGTACCCTTAAATTCAATGAAGTTCAGTACGTAAATGTATATTTATAAGGTTGATCTATTCTGAAAGTTTCATAAACATTGAATCATATTTAGTGAAGTTATAGTGGTTTGAATTTTCCTGTATTACTATGGAACAATATGCGCTGCATTTATTACTATGGCAACATATGGCTATGGAACAACATGCGCTTTTTACCGACTCAGACACTACAGCTTTGCTAGGATTTGCATGAAAATTTCAGGAATGATAGGTGTCATGTATATCTTTGAGAACCGGTTCAGCTGGTGGTATCAGTAATTGTAAAACAAAATAGTGGCTGTTTTAAATGCGAAGATTGAATAATTTTCAGTTATTATTTCCCAACTTCAACGTTTAAGGTGCATACTTTGAACACTTGATTCAATTGAATGAATGACTGAAGATGAGTACCTACAATTCATGCTCATAAGTGAAACAAGTCAAGGAGGTGGGAGAGAGCTCCTAGCAAAAGGGTTTTGAAACCATTCTAGGATTCGAAAAAATTGGCCATTAATCGATGATAACAGTACAGGAGAGTGGCCCCTGAAAAAAAATCATTAAACGTAGCCGATATGAGTATGAAATGAAAGTTTTTATGGGAGCTTTTCAAAACAGTTCTTAAACTCACAGTTTTTGCTTCAGTGGGGGCACAGTTGGGAAATACATGAAAAATGTGTTTCCTCCGTAGTGGATGGAGATCTGAAATAATTATCAAGGGAGATATTTATGACTATAAAAATACCAACAACCTCAGAAATCGAAATTTTTTCAACTTTGTTAAAAAAAGTATGATCTTCGTATTTAAAATTTTCTCCAATAAAATCGTCTTTGACATTTTTTTGATTTGATTCGATCTGGTGACTGCATTTTGTAAATTGAATACAAAACCCTTCTGACATGAGCGTAGATCTGTTCACCCAACTTGTTTCTTTTTTAACTTCGATTTAGCTTTGTCGATTATTAGCTCACCTTCTTCCACTGAATGGTACTCTTTCCACTTTTTGCACAACGGGTCTCGCGAATTCGAGCGAAATGTTCCTTTTTCTTTCTTTTTTTGTTCTTTTACTTTTCGTACACGCCTCGGGGCACGAGAGTTCTTCCCTTTCACTTGTTGTCACGCGTAGGAAGAAATCTTTTAACCACTCGCTACCAAAGTGTGGACGAGGGGCACAAAAAAGCGATTGTGTCCGCGGGCAACAGAGTTTAAAACCGCACTGGAGTATTGCGTGGTTTCGCCTTTTTTCCGGCCAACTGTCAACCGCGGTTCAGTGACAGCGAGTAGTTAAAAGGGCGTTCCGACCTGTCGACGTCAATAACGACCTGTGGGTCGTTGTCAGTGGCGTAGGGCTGATTTATTTCATTATAAACTCAATTCAGTTCATTACTCATATGTATTGATATTTATATATTCAATATCAAGTTTAGATGAGTTACATGATAAGCTTGATAAGAGGTTAGGCCTAGTCTGGACATTTCATCTCTAATATAGAATTGATTGTTTTTGTAAGGAACTTTAACTGCTTTAACGATTTCAATGTGAAGGAAAAAATTTCACTTAATAAACTCATGCTGATTTCAAAATAAAACGTAAAAGTATGCTAACATTAGGGTAGCTTCGCTCAAAAAAGAGATTTTATCTTTTGTCAGTTGACAGTACTATCGACGAGAGGATTACTTTGAATAGAACATCAATGTTTAAATTTAATAAGCAATTTGTTGCATCTTTCGGTTATGAAATCTAGGCCGGATTTATTACGTAAATGGTTGGTTGAGTGGAAAGGTGGGAGGCATTAAGTAAGTTTCAGTACTCTATTTTGCGAGGTTTGTAATTTATTCAAATTCGATTTTGCAGCAGTGATAAGCGACTGGAAGGCATATATTAGAATTGGTTGGAATATTAACTTGTAAATTAGTAATTTATTTTCCAATATTCACGAATTTCTATATATTAAGCGGTATAACGATTGTATATATTAATAAGGAATTCTTCGATTGCTGGTTTAGAATACGGGCTGTTGCACTGAAAAACTCTATTCTAAATACAGAGAAACTCAAAAAACTAAGAAAAACACGTTCTAAACTTTAAAAGACAATTTTATTTAAAAAAAAGAACGTTAAAAATAAATAAACGCGTAACAATTCACAGCAAAAACGATTCAAATTCATTAAACTCGATTTAGCAATCGTAACGACTTAATTTCGAGAGCGATAGTTCTGCAGTATCCAATTTCCATAATGCTGCTAAACTTTAGTCTTTAAATTGCAGAAAGTACCGAAATTTTCAAACAAAGAAATCAATTTGAACAAAGGATTTCGGTACTTTTCCTTTAACAAATTGAGTTGTCTCTATCTAACTATTTACTATAATTGTCATTGTGAATGTTACGATATTCTGCTACTCTAAATCTACTATTCTGAATTGTAATCTCTTAATGACATTTGCTTGGACATTTTCACTTTAAACGTCATAGTTGTTATTGTTTTTATACAAACAAGTGCGGGAGTGAAGTTCTAGTTAACAAAATACAATAGTATCCACGAAAAGTGACGGGGATTCGTGATTCCAGCTGTGGTCAGTTAAGTGACTTCATTGAGTTGACTTGAAGCACCGATTCTTTTTGGTTTTTTTTCTTTCATTTCAGATGGTGAATAGCAGACAACATTAATCAACGACTCAGGAGCTGACTGGCGAGGAATACGGGCTTTCAAAATAAATTTTCTTATCAAGAATGAAAACGTGCTATGTAACTGTATCAAAGTCAAAGTTCAAAGCACTTTATTCATTCATTCATTCAAAGAATATGAACGTGCTTGTTTCAGTTTTTGAAATCGCCGCCATCTCACTTTCGACACGTCTAGAATTTTGTCGGCTTGCACCGCAAGTTTGCCTAGATCTTGGACATCACATATTGGTAATATACTACGGAATTGCTTTGAAAGTTGTTCTAGGAAAAGCGTTTTTGAAATCGGGTCGTTGCATTGTCTGCTTCAAGATTTTTAATTTTTTGTAGGATTAAGGACGGCTTCCCATTTGTAATTTCTAAACCTCTGAGGAGGCGTCTGAGTTTTGATTCATTTGTTTCGCCGAGGGCCTCGATGATTCTTTGCTTTATTGCATCGTATTTGTTCGTTTCGGGTGGTGTTGAGATGATATCCGAAACCAGAGGGAGAGTCTTTGTGTCGAGTTTGAGGGCTACATGTTGAACTTTTGTTTTGTCGGTGGTGATTTTCGAAATGTAAAATGCTGATTCTACTTGCACGAGCCAAAGCGCTGGGTAATCTCTCTGGGTAATCTTTTCTGATTTATAATTTCACCTTTTATTTGAAGTATTTTTGTGTTTGTTTGTAAAATTTTCACTTTCATTCGAAGCACTTTCACTATTCACTGGTTCTTGTTCAAAAGATTTTCTTCTTTTTGTTTGTTTTGCACTTTGTTCATTTGCGGGGTCACCAATGTGGGTTTTCGTGCGGAGACAGACCGTTTGAAAATGAAATTTCTATTATTCATTACAAAATAAAAGTAAACTAAGTTTCCATCAATTTTGCCGATATCAAATAAAATTACTGCGTTCACGTGCTTAAAAAACAATTCTTCGAGGATGGAAGGACTAGATATAGAGAATCACTCCCGGGCGGGTATAAGCATGGATTTATGTAAGGAATAAGTGTCGATGTTTCTAAGAATGTATCGCCAGGTTAGCAAATTTTAATTTCTTGCGGAATGGTAATGATTTATGTTGCAATATTTGCTGAAGGTTTCTCAGTTCTTGGACCCATCTAACCCATGGAAATTGAATGAAGTGACTCCAGCAAACAAACAAGTTTACAGTCTTACAAACGAGAGACGAGGCGATTTTGCTCATTAAGGATTTATCACCATGTTAGTAAATTTTAATTTCTCGAAGAATAGTCATACCTTACAAATCGTTTATATGGCGACTACTACCCAATCTTTTTTGCGAAAGCAGGCGGTGCAGACATTATTTTCCAAGGTGCCATTGACGTGAGTAGTCAGGCAAAGTCCCTGCCAAGTTTATTTACTATTAATCAGACAATTGGGAAACATAGTAATCAACAAGTCGTGCAGCAAGTACCACAAGTTTTTACCCTGCAAAATGCGGTTGTAGTACGGTTTTATCGAATTTCGACCGGTGGACCGATCGAGCTGGCATTTAATACTCCCTCAGCGCTCAGAGATAAAGAAAATATAATACGACACAGTAAAAAAAACTCAAAGTTAAAGTTCATAAAAAAAATAGCTGTCTAAGTATCTCGAAGAAAGGGTCCAAATTGATTTCGTGATTGGTTTCCACAATATGCTTAGCGACTAGTTACTTCGGAATATGCAAAACCACCTGTCAACATTTCCAGAACGCGTACATTGGACAAACAAAGTATGGAGGCAGAGAAGCTAAAATAAAGGAGAGCACTAAGCGATGCTGCGAAATCAGCCGTCGCTAAGCATGTTATGAAAACATATCAAGTAATCAATTAGCATGATCTAGAGGTAATACAAGAAATTAGCAATAATCGGAAACGTATTTGAGAGCCTCCGGCTTATTCGACAACCGGAGAACTCACGACAACGAAGATGTATGCAACGGATATTCAAAGCTATTGGAGCTAATTCGATCTAAGTAGTATGTAAAAGTCTGTGTGGTCTAGTGGTAAGAGCATGAACGCATAAGCCGAAGGTCTCAGGTTCAAATCTCGTTGGGAGCAACGTGATTTAGTTCAGGGGATTTTTCGGACAGGCTACGAGTGTTCACTCAGTGGTGATATACTCGTATACTGATTTAATCAGATCATATCGTAGCTGAGCAAGCACACGGGGAGCATGGTACTGACCAAACCAACTTCCGAAAAAATCAATACGGTCATGAAAATGAGATACTCTAACTATCTTTAAGCGAAGGCCCGAGAGGAGCTGTAGCGCTACAAAGAAGAAGTAGAAGTATGTATAATTTAATAAACGAACTCAAATTACAAACTAACGAATAATAATGAGAATTGTAAAATAAACTATAAATCATTACTCTCAAATGAAGATAATAAGATCTTAAGATAATTAAGATGCAAATGTAATAATAAGCATAAGGACGTAGATTAAGTGATAAGAGGGTAAAAAGGATAATGAATATTCCTCAAGAGAAAAATAGGTAAAATGTGAGGGATAAAAAAAGCTAAAAATAGTTGTAACCAAACCATACCAAATAAGATATATGTTTAAACTAAATTTATTTGCATTTTTTTTTAAGATTTCGAAGCATGATTTGGATAAATCTTTAATGGCGCAAAAACACCGAGATAACAAAACATCATATTAATCTTAAATTTCTATTTTACGTCTTGATAGAGAAACTCATCTGCTGCTTATGCCGAATACATTTTAAGCCTGAAAATCTTCGGCTTGTCATTGCCCACGTCAAGAATTGAAACTTTCACCACTAAAACATGGTAATTTACTGTTTTCCCATCGAATTTGGATAGGGCGCTGGTTGTCCCAAAAGGCAATGGGTCTCTTCTGTTCCTGGACATTAGAGCCGAGGCGTTAAATTCAGCTAAGGAACTGGTGTAGGGTTCATGATTTTTCGAGCTTTTCAATTTCTTGGGTCTCGAGAATTCTCGAGGCTTCTCGGGTTGTCGAGAAATTTACATTCACGTACGTTTTTTCATATTATTTGGTTCCAATAACGTCAACAAATTCAGTGGTTTTCCTCTCAAATAAAAGTATCAAATTAATTATAAAACTTTTATTGATTATATTCAAAAACATTAATCTTATCAATAAGCTAATTAACTTTAAAAAAAATACAGAAATAATATTATTCAGACTCATATTTATAATTGACAGCACCATTTTTGGCTGTTTATTCAGAACTTATAAACAAAAGTAGCTATTATTAAGCTAAACAAAAATCAATATTAAAGAAAACGTTAATATCTTAATTTAAAATTAAATTACAATCATAGCACTATTTTTGGCTGTTTTTTTAGAAAAAAGAATCAACTTGAAACTTGTAAACAAAAATAGCTTCTATAAAGCAAAAAAAGAAATACATGAAGGAAAACGTTAATATCTTAAATTCAGGTAGAAAATAACTGTAAACTATAATTAAAATACAATCACAGCACCATTTATGGCATGTTAATTAGAATGAAAACAAATGAAAACTTTGCAAGATCAATGGAACATTTCACGCTGAGGAGCTGACATACAGACAGACACATAAAAATTAGGTAAGCTTACTCTGTCTGATGAAATATGTCTTTGGAAAAACTAAAGCATTAATAGCTTTTTCAGACAGCCGGTTTCTTATTTTATTAAATATATTTCTTGAAATTGAAAACACTTTCATTTTCAATTGAAGTAGGCTTAACAGAAAGCAATGCTTTGTACATCGATTCTAAATTTCGTGACCTCTTCCCAGTCTGTTCAAAAAGTAAGAACTCTTTCCTTACTATGGATTTTAATAGTGCCACTGCACTTGCCTCCTCATTTGTTGAAATGCCTTTAATTGCTTTTTCTAATTGAATTTCGAAGCTTTCGGGCTCAGGTTCTGATGGGCTTACTTCTTCTACATCTCTCGACTCATTTTCGTTCAAAGTTGTGATGGCAGGGTACAAACGATTATATTCTCTTTCAGCGTATCCGATCAAAAATGTCTTATTGTTATCAATGAAGTAGTTACTTTCATTGTGCGTGAAATATTCAGGGCTGTTCAAATATTTTAGCAGCGATATTAGAGACGTATTACGGCGCTCTGATATTGTGAACTTAAGTGAATCTACCAATTTAAGGGCCAAAGGATCATTGATACTTTCAAATTTTTTTAAGCAATACGTCTATTATAGCCTCTACAGCAAGTTTTGTTGGTGTTAATATCATCAGCAGTTTTTGTAGCTCAGTAATATTATCTTCATTCCATTTTTGTGAGCTATCTAAATCTATCAATGCCTTTTTGATTGCATTTTTTAATTTCAAGAAACGTTCGATCATTGTCAGCATTGATTTCCATCTAGTTCTGACATCGAGTAACAAAACTAGTTCTGCTCGGAATTCCGCTACTACATGTTTCTGCAGTGTGATTGATTTCAGAGGATTCTTTCTGTAAAATCTTATAATCGATCGGGTCTCAGTCATTACATTGTTTATGCCATCAATTATTTGCGGTGTAGGTTCTTCATTAGATATATAATAAGATTCATAATCGTTATCAGTGCTGCTGGTTTCATCGTTCGTCATCGTTATGCAAGACATTCCTAGCAGCTGTAACTTCTGACTGTTTTTGGTAAAATCTGTCAAGAATAGCTAAATGGATGGCATGATTTACAGATAGAACCATTTCAAGGGGCTTTCTCTGCCAAATTTTTTCATTATGTTTGGCCCATCGCTTGTTACGGTAACAACATCACTCTCAAATTTCACTCTAAAACGTTTCGAGCGTTCCTCCCCTATTTATCTTACTTTAATGGCCCCACATTTACCGGGTATATAGACTAACCCCAAATTATAATGTGTTGTTTCTATAGTATGACAAATAACACTAAAATAGCGTTTGTTACGTATGCTTGTCCACTCGTCAATACTCACACTAAGCCGGTTACTTGAAGAACAAATATCTGAAAGTTCTTTTATCATTTCTTTTTCCTTATCCCCATCGTATTTTAGTATTCGATTCATAACATCATTAACACACATGGGCAGTTTATATCCTTTACCAGAAAGTGAATCACGAATGAACTCACTTTTTGTGATTCCATTTATGGTGAAGCCTTCTTTTGCAGCCAGCCTTGCCAATATGTCACCCAATGATTGTATCGGTGGAGTTTTGAAGTTCAGTTTCTGTTGCTGCATACTTTCATACCCAGGCCTGTTTTTTTTCGGTGCACTCACACCTGAGCTTGTAGATGCTTCAGATTCGGATTCTTCTTGGATCCCGCATTTAGTAATATTGATTTTATGTACATGTGATAAATGTCTCACCAACCCGCTAGTATTTGAACCTTTGCAAGCAATGGTTTTTGGGCACTTTTGGCATTGTGCAATTGCAGATTCCTTTTTTTTTAAATATTTCCATACTTCTGATGCTTCCATCTTTACTGTTATAGTGACGTTAGAAACCTATAAGAAACACAATTCAGATTGGTAACCAGACCTTGGATTGATATGTGATACACACACAACACAACTGGCAATTGTCGTCTCACAAATTTAAAATGACACATTAATTAATTTCAAATTACTTACATAAGAAAAATATATCAGAATAATTAAAAACTAAGCTTGCGTGTTGTTGTTTTACAAAAAAAAAGGAAATATAATTAGACTAAATACTCGTAGTGTAATCAATGTATCGTTAGTTATTTTATGTATTAAAGTTTGACTAAAAAATAATAGAGAAGAACAGATAGGTACTCGTACCTATCATATTTAGATTATATTATTGATAAAAATAATATGAATAATAAAGCCATGATGTGTTAATAAAAGTGAAAAGACTTACCTGTTTGATTTCAATTTATCACGTAACCTGTGAGACACTTACTACGTAAACTATACTTGGCTAGAGTCGAAACACGAATGAACGTGTAAAAACGACGCCGCAGAGCGCTTGCAGCGAGACTAAAGGGTGCCGCTGCGCTTTGGCCCGCGCCGCCACGCAACACAACAAACGGCGATTTAATTTCTATATAGGTACATGATTTCCCGATTTCTCGACTAATCTCGAGCTTGATTTCCCGGTAACAAAGCCCAACGATTTCACGGGAGCCCTAAACTGGTGTTTAATCGACTCAACATCATATATCCACTCAAATAAAAGTTTCCTCAGAATTTATTCTTTCGTTTTCTTTTTAATTCTGTGTTTCAAACTGTAGCAAGCTTTTATCGAATTTTTACCGCTGGGCCGATTGGGCTCAAATTGTGTAGTCCAAAATTAAAAATGTATTGATAACAAAAGAGATAATCACACTCCTTTCTAAGATGCCCTAATTATTTAAAATCAATAGGGAACCCCGGAAAGAAGTATGACTAGTCTCAAATACCATTAACACTAGCCTGAAATAAAATTAAAAATACAATGTAACAAAAACGAATTGCATCACAGTCACATAAGTAAAATAATCTACAACTACTACTACATTTCAATTAAAAAATCACAGAAATTATAAAATCAATTCAGGAAGATATTTACACCACATCGAGCAAAATAATCGTAATAACTATAACAAAAGAGTATTTCAATACCAACCACCAACATTCACACAGTGGCTAAATTCATAATTTTTAGGGCATTGTAAAATCATTTTACAATACCCTACTAAAATCGCGTCCTGTCTATCCATCTGTCCGCCCGTCCGTCCGTGTGTCACACGATTTTTTCTCGCAAACTACATAAGCTGGAAACATAAAATTTTGCAGGTAAGTGTAAAAGGACGCCCTCTTCAAAGTTTCACCACGAAAAAAAAATTATAAGTTCTTTAAGGGGGGTCTCCCTATATAGGGGAGTTGCCCCCGAAAAAAAAGTTTTCATCGCATGTAGGCACTATGGGTATCAAAAAAAAGGTCATAATGAGAACTTTTCAAAACAGGTCTTAAACCAATATGTTTTGCTTTGAGGGGAGCAGGGGAAGAGGAAATGTACGAAAATTTTGTGTCCCCCACCTTTGACCCGAAAAATTTGAAAAAAATAACAGAGGTGTGACTTTTGGAGTACAAGCGCATAAAATACCTTAGAAGTCGAAATTCGATCAACTTTGTTAATAATATCACATTTTATCAATTTTATATTTTTGCCTATAAAATCAAGATGGGACCCTTAAATTTCCCTTAAACTACAATTTAAGTTTTTTGAAAGCAATTGTATGTGTTCTGAAAATTTCACAATAATTGGAGAATAAACAGCTAAGCTATAGCCGATTGAATATTTGATAATTACAACAACATTAACACGCGATACTAGGGAGATACACGTTTACAACGGACCTAGACACTACAAATATGTAGGAATTCTGATAAAAATTTTAGAAAAGGTATGTAATATCCATGTGTTCTCATGACTAATCAAGCGACGGGATCAAAACACTTGAAACAAAATGGCTGCGAGTTTAAAATCATAACCATAATAATTTTTCGAGCTCAATTTATGGAATCTGTGTATAAGTCATGTTGATATGCAGAATATATTGTTTGATTTACTAATTGTTTTACGATACCCTTCTGGCAGGAGCACTTTCCTGCTACTTCAACTTGTTTCTATTAATCGCTCTAATTTCTATATAACTATCAAAATAATGTGTTGCATCACTTATCATTATTTGCAAGTATGAGCTAGAAAACTAAATTTAAGATTACTTTATTGGAAAGAAGATCTTCGAAACGTTACATTGCCTAATCTATCCCTTTTTTTGCCTTTAATTCTACATCTAAACAAATAGTACCTTTGAATAAATTTTGCATAAATATTATGACAATCTAGAAATATATCAGGGACTACTGGTAAATGAAACTGAAATGCTTCATTGAAACTTGTTTTTTCATCCGAGTATTTCTCATATAATACCTGGAAAATTTTTTGATAAAAAATTGAAAAGTTTTTGAATTTGAATACATTAAAAGGCTACTACTATTTATCGATTGGTACTCTAGTTCGTTAAAATGTACAAAACTGCTTTAGTGGTAAATCCAAAATAAATCACTAAAACATGATGCACATGTTATGTTCTCATTTCTTATGCGTGAAACTATATAACCAGCGATATTGCACAAAATGTTTTCTGCGGTGCAATCCAATTGTATGCTTTCAATTTCTTCATCGTCCAGCGGTTCATAATATATAGTATATCATTATTTGTTTCGTCGTGAATATTGATTTTACATTTTAGATAGGTAAGGAAACCGTCTAAATGCAGCCTATCATCTTCCTCGTAAGAGGAGCTATTTCTGCAATAAACTAAATATTGAGAAACGCATATCAGTTTCAAATTTTGTGTAAACTGAATTCCCGATGGTTTGCACTGTTTTGCCCTTGCTGTGCTGAATAAATTTTCAAGCAAGCCTTGCGTAAATCTTGCCGTTAACAAAAATTTGAAATTGCACTCTTTTAACAAATATTGACTAAATTCAATAATAGACGTAGTTGTAATGGCTACCCCTGTTTGGACAGGTTTCCAAATTCCCTTAGCTCCTATTTTCAAATCAATTGATAGTTCCACAAATTCTTTGAGGAACATTATTTTTGCATTCTAGCGCTCCACGTTATCATGGCTAGACGCCAAAGATTCTCCACGATTGGATGATATTAAGAACCACTTGTGGAGCATTCGTAAAAACGATGCTGTTGTTTCTACGCTTTTGTTCCCTTGAAGTTGGCCTAAAAATTCAAGAGTAGCACTCACATCCTGGTTAATTACCTGGTAAGAAGTTCCCATCCGTATTTTTTGATAGTTATTGGGTTTCAGCATGTATCTTTCTAAATGCGGAGCTAATTTGAAAGAACGACCTTCCTGACCATTTAATTTAGATATGCTCACTTTTAACCTAATTGGTTGGTAGTTCATACATGCATTGAAATGCTCTACTTATGGCGAAGATTTCATTGTTCAGAAAGGATTGAGTGAAATTTTTAAGTAAATGTGGAACATCCGCCAGTATCCACAGTTTTACGTTAGGATCTGCTGGGTGGACAACGCTATTGGTGATATTGCACTTTGCGCGCTTTATCCCGAATTCATTCCTTATTTGCTGATTCAACGGAGCCATATAAGTTGTTACTGAATGTATCTGCAATCCTATTTCATTACATTTTTTACTGTAAAAACGACGAGGTGGTTAAGATCCCTTCCATGGGTTTCTTGGCCCGTAAAATGGTAGGCAACTACCTACTTCCATCTACTGCTTAACCTACCAATAATGACAACTAAAGCGTTAGCTGCGAGTGTGCTACTATCAGGAAGTGTTTTTTGCCCGAGAATCGCCCTGAGTTGGTGTTGTACTCAGTTCCTTTTTCAATTTTCATTTCGTCCAAATATAAACCACAGTGTCTCTCCTCAGGGCACAATCTTTGTATTTTGAACTGCATGAAAGAAAAAATATCCAGTAGAACACCCAGCGAAAAATTTAGAGTTTCCAACTTCCTCCGCAAAGTTTGCTAAGCTGGAAGCGGAAACTTTTTCTTTCTTAAGAACTGGTACCCTTTACTCCCGTAGGCAAATTTGATTTCAAGGGAAGGTCGTAAGGTGGAGTCTTGTCACTTTACTTTTTTGACACGATTGAGATGTCCAATTTGGCCTGCGTTGAAAATCGAACTAAGATGACAGTTTGAAAATGACATTTCTATTGCTCATTGCAAAACAAAAGGAAAATAAAGTTTCTATCAATTGCGCCGATATCAAATAAAATAACCGCGTTCATGTGCTTAAAAAACAATTCTTCGAGGATGGGAGGATTAGATATAGAGAATCACTCCTGGGCCTGTATAAACAGCTGAAAGCGCAAACTTTTTGTTTCTTAAGAACTGGTACCCTTCACTCCCGCAGCAAATTTGATTTGAAGGGAAGGTTGTAAGGTGGAGTCTTGCCACTTTACTTTTTTGACACGATTGAGACGTCCAATTTAGCCTGCGTTGAAAACCGAACTAGGAACATTGCTTTTCTGACGCATCAATCTCGCTCGTACGTTTTTTATGATTTTACCTCGTCGCTGAAACTTCACATTAAGCAACTTGTAGCATTTATTTTGAAGAGCCAGTTGTTCTTTTGATTTAACGATTTCGTTTATCTCGGTGCTATCTTTGTCAACGAATTCATCAAATTGTAGATCGATATGATGATCATGACTTATTTTTCCCTTAAAAGTAGATATGTGAGGAGTAACATTATCTACCTCGTCTTTTAAAATATCCAAGATCTGTAAAGATTTCCTCTCGAAGAGAGGATTTTATTACATATTAATTGTGGGTATAGCTCCTGTACAAAGTTTAATCTTCCCCCACTTATTGATTCCCATTGAGTTATCATCAAAATGATGGGAACATAAGTACGAATTTTGCGTACTCTTCCATTCAGGCCTGTTCATAAATGCTTCCCACATACGGCGCCTGATGGGTTCTGACGGGAAATCAAACATCCAAAATCCCTTACTACGAGAGTTCGTACAACAGACTGCACTGCAAGACATTTTGATTTAGAAAAAAATTGAATTTATTCACACACCTATGAAATTCACACCATTCGCTAACAATAATCGTGCACTACATATGCCAAAATTGACATCTAATATATCGATGACGTTAGAACAGGTGGGGTTCATACATTTTCACGCAGAAAATTCTAAGTATGATGTCGAAATAAAACTATGACATACTCCAGAGCCAAATTGAATAGCAATTGGGCCAGTCCATCTCTCTGCTTTTGTCTGATAAAATGAATACATTTGGCTGGGATACTTAAGTAAAGCACTATTTAATGCAGCACATTGCGAACAATACTGTGTGATTGTTTAAAGTCATCAAAAATCTGGTGTACATACGTTTTCTTGTACTCCCAGCATTTCTCAAGTACCTGTTTGACTGTGGACAATTGGTCTATCGACAATCCACCTGCTCTAAAGCCACCTAGATACTCCCCAATAAAACTGTTGGCGTATGATCTGATTTTAATTTCTTAGAATTTTGATAATATTTTGTACGGCGTACAAAGTAAAGATATGCCTCTATAGATTTTGCACTGTTGCTTGTCATATTTTTTTTGGGGACAAGGAATATATTTTAATTGATCGCCAAATGTGCTAGATGATCTTGTGGATAGCTCTTTGAACACCGTTGCCACCATATTTAATAAGCTCCACTGGGAATTCCATCCATGCCCGGGGCGTTATTTTTTTTTTTGGGCTTTGATGGTGGAACAAACTTCATCCAGGATTGGTGGAGCTAATCGAAGTAATAAACCCAATATACGGCCACGAGACCATGCACTACCATTTGGTTGTAGGATTTAGGATGAGGAAACATGGAAGCCGTGGCTTGGTGAAACGAAGCGATCTCTATTTCTTTCTCAAAAGAGCTTGGGACCGTCTACGGTCTAGTTTGAATTTATTTCTAATCCTTAGTTATTCTTAAACTTTGCTGTTGAGTATTTCCTTTCCAACGAACTACAGCGACTGCGGTTCGTAACGATTGCCCGATTTCACTTCAGTTAGTTTACGTGGAAGCCCCTTGTATTGGTTCTTATCGACCATCCAACTGACTTTTGATAACCTGACATTTATACACGATAGACGATATCCTCTTGATAATACTTAACAATCAACCAAACTTTCCTTGATTTCCTTTTTTCAGCAGCTGGAAAGTTAAAAAAACGCTAATTTTTTAATTTACTCAAATCTGCATACCGGCGTTTCGGAGGCAATCGGCTTCTTTTCTCAGTGATTAATAATAATTTTTTTCACAATGAGGGGCTTAAATACCTTTTCTGCATAATTAAATACCTATCCTTAATTACTTTCTTATTGCCTTAGAACTTCTTAACTACTTTTTCCCACTAATTGTTTCCATTTACACGTAATAACCTTCTTCATACTGCCTCCGTTGTGCTGCCTAAATTCTACCTGTCAGTCGTACTAACCGGCTGTAATTATTTCCTTGGTTGATATTCTGCCTACTACTTAATGCGGTTGTTGCGATTGAAATGCTTTTTAGTGAGTCCAACTTTTTCCACTCCTGCATGTCTTCCAAAACCTCGACGCTATCCCATGATATCAGATACGCGCTTTCCGCAATGTGTCACACTACCATTGATTTTGTGTATCGTTTCTCTTGTTTCTCTGTTAACTCCGCTTCCCTGATATGTCCTTATAACCTTGTCTTAACCAAGCGTTTTGTCTATCCAATATACATTCTATGGCATTCAGGGCATGTTATCTTGTAGATTTCGCTTTTTTCCTTTTTCCCCTTTGAATCTTTCGTTCCTTCTAGGTTTGTGACATAACTTGTATTCTCTGGATGGTGGTACCGTTGTGATTCTTGCTCTTTTCAATTGCCGCTGTATCTTCTTATAGTGCAGAGAATAGCTGAGTTTCATTCTGATTGCTTCTAGTTTACGATTCCCATAAAACTTTGTACTCGTATACTGGTTTCTTCGTTGATTTTCATGCAATCGATGCATTTTCCCCTCCATTAACTCCCGTGTGAATCCATTTTTGATAGCGGTGTCGATAATGTACTCCATTTCTTAGAGTTTTCGTTCCTCCGACAAGGGAATCGTCGAAGAGCGCCATTTTGTGACCGTACGAATGATTCGACGTGCTGAGTATTGTCCGGTGCGTTTGTGCAGTTTTTCTATGGACGTCAAACTCAAGTGCACCATTAGTTCTGATGACCTTTATGTCCAAAAATGGCAAAACCCCGTTGGTTTCCTTCTTCATCGTAAACGCAAGATTGCCGTGGATCTTGTTAATTGTTTTAAATAGGTCATCCGCCTCATTTTTCTTAACCACAGTGAACACATCGACTACATACCTTGCAAGATACCTATTGCTTCCAATTTTTTCTCGATCTCGTCAATGAATAGTCACTTAAATAGGGGATAAAGGGATTTCCCATTGTAAAATAAGCCCCGAAACATGAAGTAGTTCTCCCTCACGCAGATTCTCGCCAACTTAACGTATGCTTTTGCGTTCACATCCATTCGGTTGAAGAGCTGTGTCCCCTTAACCAATCTTCAAACAATCCAAGGGCTTTCTTCACTGGAATATTCGGAAAAAGTGATTTCACATCGAACGAAACTATGATGTCGTTCTATTCCAGTCTGGCTATGTTTTGAACTTTTTTGATAAATTTGTCCCCATTCTTTACCGTTCTCATGCCAATTTTTTGAGGTATTTCGGTGGAATTGTGAAGTCCGAAGTTAATGATGTTTTTATGAATAAAGAGGTAATCACACACCTTTTCAAGATGCCCTAATTATTTAAAATCAATAGGGAACCCTGAAAAGGAGTATGACTAGTCTCAAATACTTTTAAATGTTGTCTGAAATAAAATCAAATGTATCGAAATTGAAAATATTTGCATTCAGCCACAGAAATAAAGAAGAAATAATCGAAAGTAAATACTTTTTTCCTTCACTCTTGTCCTCTACTGACTCCACGGAAGTATACTCTGGAATCTGAACGGTGTGTCCTAGCAGCATTAACTAGCGTTTAGCGACATCGTCTGAATCAAATACGTTATAATTCTATCTGTATATATTTTGAAATTTTAATTTCATTTTCCTGGATAATTCAGCCTGTTAAAGAACTGTTTGGGATCGTCACGTACTCGTATTTATTTTTATGCAGATAATATATTAATTGCCTTTGAAAAGACTTGAGATGTTTTGATAAATATGTATATAAAAAAGATGAACTTGTCATAAAATGACAAGCTAGCGTAACCTCACCTTGAAATGAACTGGCATTGAACGCACGCGAGCTGAATGGCAGATTTCTGCGTGAGATCGTGACAGCCTTAGAGGAATAAGATAATAGAGTGGCCATGATACGAGCTTGCTGTCCAAATTTCCCCTAAATTCACTAATATTGACATAAATTTATCAATACTAAAAACATTTGCTCAGAGATAGCATAAAAAGGGGGCAACAATTTTGTTATTTAAACTAAGCTAATATCGTATTTGGTTGCTGTGGCTTGATGAACAATTTCCTTCTAATTAGCATGGAATATACGAATATATAAAAATAATATCACAAAGGTTTGCGTTAGTTAAATGAAAGCCAAATACATTAGGCCATGGCAGTCACAATATGTGTTGAACGATGCCTCCCCCCCCTTTGACCGTGCTTGGGATCGGCTTCGGCGGAATCAACGCAATGGTTTTTTTAAATAAGATGTGTGCAGTTATTGCAATTATGCCTTGGTTTTAGTTAAAATGTATAGTTTTAATTATATTGCTGCCTTACAGAAACTATATAGAATGGCCTGTATTTGAAAATGGGGACTCATCTGTATCAGTGGATGGGTACGTTCAATACAAAAGTCAGGACTGCGTGTATACTACTTAAGGCAGGCATGCCTGTAAGAGGGTTAAGATGATTTGTTGTCAGCGAACTGCAGGAAAACTATAAAAAACTGTATGAGTAATTTCATTATATTACAATCAACAATCCTACCAATAGTGGAAATGCACCAATATTCAAAATCCCGTTAGGCCCAAATTAATAATCTTCGATTAATTTAATAAATTACAACCTTTGTCAAATTTACGTATATTCGAGGAAGAATTTGATTTTGACTTTGGTTGCTATCCAGTGGTACGCAGCCCACAATATGAGCCATACCTTTCGATGAAGTTTCCCTAAAACAAAGCAATGTGTATAATGTCGGATCCTTTTGCTGCGGTACGTACAAACGTTAGAATAAAGTCAATTTCACCTTAAACCACAGAATTTATTTAAGAAATAAGTATATGCGCATTTCGGAATCAATCGTGTTCCTTCTTCAGTACCAACTGACTTATTTATCGAAAACATCAACCATATATACTAACAATATTCAATGAAAGAGAAAACATTTAAATGGTACTTACAAAAGACATAGTCATAAAAAACTTAATTGCTGAGAATATACTCAAACAAACTTAAATAGGGATGATGACGCGTTACCTGTGTCGTGATTCTATCGATGGTGTTGTGGAATTTTTCGAATCTCAATATTTTCGATGATATCTAGCTTCCGTATATCGCTTACCTGGCTTATAACCTTCGAATTGCCCTTCGGATTGTATGTCCTGATTCGACAATGTGTTGTGCAACTGCCGATCGTATGTCGTTATTCACTCTTTGCTTTTTAATTGCATTTTCCGCCTCGCTCAGATGTTCTTTGCACCGTGTAGTTGCTGGACGTCTTGTTTGTCCGATGTAGACCATGTTGCATTCGGAACAGTTGATCTGGTACACTCCGCCTTATTTTTTGACTTTGCGTGGAGTTTTAGTTTTCTGCTAAATGGTACCATTTCGATGTTTCCAGATTTCAATATCTTTTTCATTTTTGTTGTTACGTTAGTGTGCCTCACTGGTGCGCGTTTGATGGTATCCGTGGGTTTGTTTTGTATACCGAGTGTTGTTAATCCATTACCTTTGAGTTGATTTTCGTTATTCCTGATTATACTCTGGATCGTATCACACTTGTTTCCGATCATTTCTGCGTTCTTGAATGTGTAGGATTTATCTTTGCGTCGTTCGTCACATGATAGCGGGATGGTCAGCACACGGTGAATCATAGCATGATACGGTGCTATCTTTTGAGAAAAGCTGTGTGAGGACGTTGTCCTCTGAGTTTGCGTTGCTTTTCTATGAATTCCAAAACTCAATACCCCAATGTTCCTGAATATATTTATATTCAAGAATGACAGCTTGTTGTCCTTCTCCGGTTCCATGCTGAACTGTAAATTTTTGTTAATCGAGTTGATACTCGTGAGTGTATGCTACAATTTGTACTTATTTACGATAGCTAAGATGTCATCCGCCTATCGGATCCAAAATCTGGGAAGGAAACCTAGTTCTTTTAGGGTCATTTCGATGTTGCTCATGGAAATGTCACTTATGAGCGGTGATAATGAATTTCCCATAGCTACGCCGCTTGTACCTTTAAAATATCGATCTCTGAAGGTGAAATAATTTTCGCTCATGCACAGGTATGTTAGTTTCATTAGACCGCGCACCTCTACGCCACTCCCATTCATTTGGTCTCAGTTCTAGGAGTCGGTGTTCTAATAAGACTAGTGCTTCACTTACCGGAATACTAAGAAATAATGCATTTATGTCGAATGAGACCAAACGTTCCACATCGAGTATACTGCCGCAATTTTGGTATCTGATCACAGCTTCTTCGCTATTTCTGACAGTTCTGGCGCTTATATTGTTACCATAGATGTCGTTGAATCGCTGTAACAACCATTTCGAGATTTTGTGAGCAATTATCTCCCTCATTTCGTTTCCGGGCTTATGAATCTTTGGTATACATCTTATTCGCGGTAAACACGGGTTGGACACTTTCAGCTTATGAACGTTCTTGATAATATGTTCACAGTCTTTTAATGTTTTGTTGATCCTTTTAATAGAGTCCGGAAGCGGGTCTTTTCTTAATTCGAAATTTATTCCATGGTTAAAGGTAAAATTGACTTTATTCTAACGTTAAAACAAAGCAATTAAAGTAAAATCATTCGTGCAATTCGCTCCGGAAATTGTTTAAAAATTCACCATGTGATTGGTTCTAGTGGTCATGTCATTGCTAATGTTTTCAAGCTCATTCTGAAAAGGTGATGCTTAATGCTTTTATTTATTTCAAAAATTAAACTTACCACTTTGGCAGAAAACGGAACTGCAGCTTCATGCAAAACATTTTTGCCTTGGCATTCAAACAAATACTCCTTTGCGAAATGCGCACTGCAGATTTTCGAAGTTTTGTTTGGCGGACGCATACTGTTCCCAATTCTCTTCAGCCAAAGCGCCCTCTTACGCTCATCCTCGGGAAATCTGTAAGGGAATAATTAGAATAGTTTTCATCTTGGTTCAACGGCAGTAATATAATTGAATTAGTATTTCCCTATTTAAGGTGAACTTTTCATTTATACCTAAAGTAAAAATTCAACTTCGTAAGTGTTCATTATTTTTATTTGTACTAATTTACAGTACTTTAGAGCACATGACTACAATATTCTTAGTTAAAAAAGTATTTTTTTTTTAATTCACCCCTTAACAGTGCTCGTTGCTACTTTCTGAAGAACTAAAAGTAAGTTAAATCAAAATTATATTACTATACTAAGCAGGTTTATAAATCAATTAAAAATCGATTTGCAATGCTTTTTTTAAACCCAGAGAAATTTGTTTTTCTTGAAAAGCCGTCGGGCCTTGCTTTGCTATGTGAGCAGATGCGCTTCGATTTCTTTGAGTCATCTTTCTATCTTCAAAGACAATGAATATAACTCAAAAGACTCGAAACGCATCTGGTTACACAGCAAACTAAGCCCCGACGGCTTTTTAAGAATAAAGAGAGTTGGCCTGTGGATACCAAATAAACAAAATAATTGACCAGAATTAATTGTTATGCAATGCCCCCCACTAACATTGATTTTGTACCGCCAATGGACGCAGAAGAACAGGTTTAATGGGACTAAGAACTCAACACGAAGTTGATTACTCGACGAATAAACCCATTCCCATTCAAACAAATTTCATAAATAGTGTTTTACTTTCAAGAAAATATGAATTATTTTCACTAAATTATGCAAAGAACTACTCCGTACTCATGTATAAAGTTTATAGACGCAAACTAGAATCATTTCCACAAGTTAGAACGACACACTTCATTTCACTCACTTTAGTCGTTAATATCGTTTTGCGAATCGTTACCACAACCACTTTTTCACGTTTACTTTATTTAAACTGCTGCGCATACACGTTTTAAATTTCGAAACACAACTTTTGTATGTTTCCCATCTGCCCAGAAATTATTGAAGTTTTCATAAAGTTTTTAGCATAGTGTTTCATATTGCGCTAGTTCTGTGATAAATGTAGCCGGCCATATAAACAGTTGATGAGGGGAAAAATAGCTAGCTCAGATTCCTTGGACACTCACGTACAGTCATTTTCATGCGTATGTTCACCCAATTTTATCTTCAATCTCTTTGGTGACAGCGGGCAGGCGGATACAGCTGAGCCCAAGATTTGCGTGCGAGAAACGTCAACGTGACTCAGGAATGGAAATTCAATTGTCAGCCCAGCCGATCCGGGATCCTCATCTTTTAGGGGTTTGTGTTTGCTGAATTGTTAATTAAATCCCGCAAAAATTGTGACATGGTGAAATGTAGAGAAGGCGGCATTCCTTGAAACAAGTGCTTTCGACGAATACAGTAGTCCTATCTATCTATCGTTTTACTGTCTGATTCGGGAAAATAAACTATAAATTAGCCTTTAATCTGAGAGCATTCAGTGCAAGTGGGCGGTTTCTGAACAGCTAAATCCATTTTGTGTGATGCTTCCTTTCGTTCATTTACCTCGACATGGCATTGATACGATCGATACTCCTAATAATTTGCATGAAGGAATCGCTGCATATCTTACGTCCAACTCATGAACTCGAGAAATTTCACCGATCCACATAACCTAACCGCAGGTAAGAAAAGTTGCAATTTTGAAGCGTAGCAGATTTCACTAGAAAAATCTAATTCTGATGGCCTTGTCGTATATGAATTTCGCTAAGCTGATAGAAAAGAATTTGCAGTTGTTAACGAGATCTCAGCAAGTATGACGACGATCAGTTGAAACCTGCATCGTGTACATGCAATTTCCAGTATAATTTTAATATCTTTAAGTTAACTAGGGATTACAATTGAGCTACCGAAACATGCCAGCTAGCACGTTTATCGCGAGCAATGCATGCCTACACGTACTTAGAAATAAGCCAAAATCTAATCATAACCAACGAGGAAAAGATTTATTTACAATTGTGGCGATCTAAGGAATCAAAGAGAGGTGTCTCAACCTTAATTCTAAACAACAGTGACAAATATATCAAAACATCTTCATACACTTTGTACCCTTACACGTGATATGATTGGAACCAAAGAGAATTAAAGTGTTATCGATCAAGCTTGTATATATATTACATATACTACTTATCGATCAAGCTTGCATATCTCAAACCCTAATGAATATTTTGACATGTAAATTTGACATAGATGTCACTGACAGTACTACCAACCTAAAAAAAAAAAAAAAAATAATACTTCAAATCCTTCGAAGCGCGCAGTTTAAATTCAAATGTCACCTTATTTTTTTGACACAGCAGTATATAAGTATATACATTATATACATATATATATATATAAAATTGTTATATATATATATATATATATATATATATATATATATATATATATATATATATATATATGTATACATATATAATTATATATATATATATATATATATATATATATATATATATATATATATATATATATATATATATATATATATATATATATATATATATATACAGTCTTCCACAAAAGTCAAGGTACAGAGAATCGGTAACTGAAAATTGTATTACTGAATCAATATTTTTATTTGAAAACCAAAAGTTATGAAATGGTAATAATACGAGTTCTGTTGAATTTAAGTTTTCATAAATTTAAAGGGATTCGGCAATAATGATCATTGAAGACAATAATTTTTTGTTGGCAATGTCTCTTTTCTACTCCACAAAAGTCTTGGTACAGTTGCAGAAAATGCCCTGTTATTTGTAAAAAGGGGAATCCCCCAAGTACATATTATCAGAGTGAGTTAACAACCGTAGGCCGCTGTCTTTAATATCGCGTCCGTATTCGTGGTGTATCTTTTATTTAATAAAATTTTTAAAAAATGAGTCGAAAGGAGTTGAGTATTAAGGAGCGTGAAATAATTATTAATCTGCATTCAAATCAGAGCAAATCATATTCTGAAATAGCTGAACTAGTGTTGCGAAGTCGGTCAACCATTCAAAAAGTGATAAATCGATTTAAGAAGGAAAATAGAGTGGAAAATGTGCCCCGAACAGGTCGTCCATCTAAACTAAGTGCAAAGGACAAGAGAAAAATTTCGCGAATGGTAAAACAAGATCCATTTCTAAGCTGTAGAAAAATCTGCGATGTTCTTGGAATTAATGATAAGAAGGAGGTTAGCGCAGAAACTGTGCGTAGAGCTGTCGTAGAAGCTGGATTTTCATCTCGTACGCCTAGAAGAAAACCTCTTGTAAGTTCCATAAACAAACAAAAAGGAATAACATTTGCAAAAGCATATATTGACAAACCAATAACGTTTTGGGATAATGTTTTATTTTCGGATGAGTCTAAATTTTGTATATTTGGTGTAAATGGGCATAAGAGGGTCTGGCGAAAAGTAGGAGAAGCATTTAATCCCAAGAACACTATTAAAACAGTAAAACATGGAGGTGGTGGTTTTATGGTTTGGGGTTGCATGGCTGCTGCTGGAGTTGGAAATCTGACATTCATCGAAAATACTATGGATCAGAAGTCTTATTTAGAGATTCTACGAAACAACATGAAACAAAGTGCAGCCAAATTAGGTATGCGAGAAGATTTCTTGTTTCAACAGGATAATGACCCTAAGCACACTGCGCATAAAGTTCGAATGTGGCTATTGTACAATACTCGCATGCTTGCTACACCGCCTCAAAGCCCTGATTTGAACCCTATAGAGCATCTTTGGAATGAGCTTGAGACAAAAATCCGAAAAAGAGTGATATCAAGCAAGGCGCAGCTTAAGGATGTTATATTGGAGGAGTGGGCCAGAATCAGCAGCGAATTTACTAAAAAATTGGTATATTCTATGCCTAAAAGACTGAAGTCAGTAATTCAGATGAAAGGATATCCGACAAAATATTAAGAAAAGTATAATTCAAATAACTATGCAAGACTATAATTACAATTTGTATCATTTTCCTTTAGGTGTACCATGACTTTTGTGGACTTCATTCATTGACTTTCCAACACATCATATGTAATAATATATTAATACGACAGAATTTTGGTTTTGTTTTACATGAATTTAAAGTGTAATGATTATAGTTGAAGTAATACCAAAAAAATTTTATCACTATAGCTTTTTTAAATAAAAATATCAAACAATTTTCATGATATTTATCACTGTACCTTGACTTTTGTGGAAGACTGTATATATATATATATATATGTATATATATGTTACAGTTTTAATCAAACACACGGTTTTAATCATTAAGTTTTATTAATCCAATAATTACGCCATACGACAGCACTCATTCACGTCTCGCCTTAATCTAGCATGCCGACTGACTAAACTTTTCTATGACGCACGCCTACACACTCTTGACCCGTTCATACCGCCTATGGCCCTTTTCCAGGGCCAGCGCCATCTCGCCGCTGGTGTAACACTCGGCCATTCTGAAACGAAATTAATGCCCTCATTAATATATTAAATTACGACTCTAGTAGATCTATCAGATCCAGTCGATCCACCTCTTCACCCTCCTCGCCCTCCGCTTCGTGTTCGCCTACTTCGCAATTTGTTCTATAATATCGCCTTAATGAATCAATCGCCACAGTCGCCTTAAACCGCTTGTAACCCCGTACACCCTTAACCGTCTCAATAACATATCTATCATTCGCCATCACCTTACAAACTCTAAAAGGACCATCAAACTTATTCGCCAATTTTTGATTGACGCCTGAATTTGCCAAATATGTAGCTGCCTGTCGCCAAAGTACTAAATCGCCCACCTCATATTTAGTTGCAACCTTTCGCCGCTTGTCATATCTTGACTTCATTCGCCCTGCACACTTCTTAATATTTTCGCCCGCCCGCTTACGATTCGCCCACAGCTAATGATTTAACTGAGATGCAATGCCCTCAAAGTCGTCACTTTGTTGGCTCTCAGGGGTACCTACAAGATCGTCATCCTGCTGGTTCCCTTTGGTGCCCGAAATATTCGCCATTTCGTTCCTCGTCCTTACGCCGGACGGCGCCTCGCCAAGTGCTTGTTCGCTCATCGTGTGGTCTGCTCTTTCGCCTACATTTAGGTCTGCCATCTCAGCACCATGCGCATTCGCCACGCTTGCTGGACTCTCATCAGTCCTCGCCTCGCTAGCTAGCTCGCCAAGCACCAAATCAGCTATCAAACCATTTTGATATGCAAACATCAAACGTGAAGGAGAGAATTGGGTACTACCATTCACCAAATTATTGAGACCCCACACAATCTCTGGCAGCTTTTCGTCCCATCGACTCTCTGTCTCCGCACTTGTCGCTAACGCCTGTATAATTGTGCGATTTGCCCTTTCGACTTGACCATTTGCCCTCGGGGTTGCGATTGTATTCTGTACATGCCTAATGCCCTTTTCTGCCATAAATTCACTAAATTGCTTACTCGTAAATGCCAATCCACGGTCACTAATAATACGCCTAGGATAACCAAATTCGCCAAATACTTCACACAAATTTAGTGAATCCATCTATTATTATAAGTAAATACGAATTACCGTGTATACTTTTGACGAATGGACCTAAATGATCCACATGCACCGTGTCAAACGGTACGGAACGCCTTTCAATTGGATGCAGATATCCCTCACCCCGCCCATAATCACCCTTGGCAAATGCGCATCTTAAACAAGCCTTTACATATTTAAGTACAAACCTCCCCATCTTGGGAAACCAATATGTTTCCTTAATAAGCGCCAAACATCTCTCGTATCCGGGATGGCCAATACCATCATGATATTTATTCACCAAGCTAAATTGAGCCATTGCGGGTACATACAATCGTTCGCCGGATAACGTAACTCGATAGAGTCGCTCATCTCTAATTTTATAATTCGCCTTAATATCCTTATCGGCCTTTCCTGACCTAAGCGCCAACACAATTGCCTGTGCTTTAGTACCCTGCAATTGAACAGTCATAAACCAATCATCCTCCGAGATGTTTACAATATTCACAGCAACCGACTTGTCACTCAACATAACTACAGAATCATCTATTATGGAATTACGGCTCAATGCATCTACATGCGCCATTCGCCCACCTGGTCGATACTCTATTTCCATATCGAACTCTTGAATATCGCCAACCACCATCTGGCGATTCTAGGAATCAAATCTCTTTTCAGAAGAGTCGCCCTGACTGATACACAATCAGTCACAACTTCAAAGTGTATTCCTACTAAATATATGCGAAATCGCCTTATTGTTTCGACTATCGCCAATGTCTCTAATTCGTAGCTATGATTCATTTGTTCACTTTTACTTGTAGCTCTACTAAAATATTCTACTGGTCGCCAATTAGTGTCGCTCTCACTTTTCTGCATCAGAATACCTCCCAATCCCCATTTACTTGCATCCGTATGCAGTTCAGTAGATCTCTCGCCATCATACATCATGAGTACTGGTCTATCTCCTAAAAGATTCTTCAGTTTCTCAAACGCTTTCTGCTCTTCTTCACCCCATTTCCATTGGGCATCCTTTTTGGTAAGCTCAGTTAATGGTCTCGCCAGTATTGAAAACCCTTGTATGAATTTCCTAAAATAAGAAGTCAGCCCAATAAACTGCCTGACACCATGCACATCTACTGGAGCCGGAAACGCAATAACCGCCTTAACTTTCCTTTTCCCTGGACGAATACCCTCCGCCGAAATTTCATCTCCCAAATACTCTATTCTTTCCATCAGAAAGGTACACTTATCTAAATTTAGCTTCAGGCCTCTCTGCTCTATCAAGTTTAGTACTACTTCTAACAATTCTATTCCCTGAGCTACACTAACCGATGGAATTAATAGATCATCCATATATGCCAACACATGTTCATGCCTTAGCTTTCCTAACATCTTATTTATTATTCGCTGAAACACTGCCGGGGAATTTGCCAATCCAAACGGAACTCGTAAATATTCATACTGTCCATCCGGAGTGACAAACGCAGTTTTATGAACCGATTCAGGATGCATTGGTACCTGATGATATCCTTGCGCCAGATCTAAAGTAGTAAAATAGTACTTGTTCGCCAATCTGCTAAGCTGATCTGCAATAAGTGGTAACGGATACCGCTCTTTTATAGTTATTGCATTCAACGCCCTTTAGTCCACACACATCCGTACCTCGCCCGATTTCTTTGGTACTTGAACAATAGGACTAGCATACGCCGAACTAGATTCCCTAACAATTCCGCTCTCTATAAGTGTCTGAACTTTGTCCCGCACAATCCTTCTTTCAGACATCGCCAACCTGTATGGACGATAATGTACAGGTACATCTGTGGTTAATTTTATTTTCATTTCACCTAATCCCGTTAACCCCACATCGTTTTCAAATGCCGAAAAGCAATGTGCTTTTCTTTTTAATAAATTAAATACTCGTTCCCTATCTTCTATACTAATATCACCTAGCTGCACCTTACTAAAATTCAAACTTTTGGATGTTTCTAAACTACATAGCCTTGCCTCTGTTTCTTCGGAAAATTCCTCGTCGTCTTCCAACTGGTCAGGGTCTATTCTGCCAATGATTCGACCTTTCTTCCAACGAACGATGCCTCGCCCAACATTTGTCACCGTTAATGCACCAATACTTCCGCATGTTAACAGGCTACCTGGTATCGCCACCAACACTTCGCCATCTCTAAAAGATTTCGCTGGAAAGAACGCCGTTTTACCAGCTGGACCCTGTTTTATTTCCACCATTGCCCATCCGCACGAATGAGGTCGACACTCGAAATCCTCTCGCAGCGTGACGAAGTCTTGGCGATTCCGCCTCTAATTGCACTCGCCGCAGTAATTCACCGAAATCTTCGTCTTTCACCAATACCGCCTTTTGGTTCCTAACCACCAACGCTACGCCAGAGCTATTAATCGCCCGCTGTCCCAGCAGCAGCTCAATTTGCCCCATGTCACAGTCTGTAACTAACGCCTTGATTTTCAAGTCGACTCCATCCATCGTAAGTTCGAAACAATTTGATCCCAACGCCACTGCTTTGCCACCACCGAAGCCGCAAAGAACTACATCTTTCTTTGTTTTGCACACCACCAATTGCAATCGTATAGCGGCCTCCTCAGTTATTATATTTTCGATACTTCCGGTATCAATATAAATCCGCAATGCCTTGCCATTTACATATACTGTCTGTCTAAATGTTTTATCTGCTGGCTGAATAAGTAAACTCACCTGTTTTTGTTCGCCAGCAAATCCTTTCCGACCACATTCATACGACTTGTGTCCACTGGCCTTACAATTCCAGCATCTATCCACTCTCGCCTTTCGACAGTCTCGACTCATATGGCTGCCTTCCGCCTGACAGTTGTAACATCGGATCGCCAATTGAGAAGTTACTGGTCGCCTTGCGTACGCCTCTCTTGCCGCACCAGCTTTAACAACATTTTTCTCCACCTTGTACGACTCCAACCCCGCTAAAAACTTATTGTACAAAGCTTCCGGTGTTGTATAATTTACCGCATGTGCATTCGCCCGCAATTCCTCCGGTAATCCACGTACGATACACGATACGGCACTTTCGCCTTGAATGCCTACCCGAGCACATAACGCCAACTTTTCGTGGTAATACGTGGTCATACGCTCCGTCGACAGTTTGCGCCGCTGCACTAACTCCTCCAGCATTCCAGCAAAATCGTGCCGCCGTGGAAAAGATGCACCTAACTTCGCCTTCCACTGTATCCACGAGTAGTCATAAGACTCTAACCGCCGATGCCAGGTCCTCGCCGCACCATGTAGCTTCGCCTGCGCGATTGTACTTCTGTCGTAATCCGACCACCCATGAATGTCACCAAGCTGATCTATTTTTAGCAACCATTGATCCACATTCATATCAGCATCTTCAGGATTGAACCACTCAACAATATCATCAGCAACACGCATAGCTCGACGGCTACATGCCATCGTTTCACGATCCAATGACTCAGCTCTAGACGCTTTACTTGCAGTTGACGATTCCCTCGTCTCCGCCATTTCCGCAAAATCAATGCTGCCTGTTGCTGTACCGCCGCCCGGATTTGCACCGCCAATCCGCCATCCATCAGTGCCTTTACTGCTGCATTGACATCTGATTTTTCTGCTGACACACTCATTTCCGGTTCCGCTCCCGATATGCCCGCGTTCGCTTTTGCCCTTGTCTTACGCGGAGACAGATCTTCCTCTGCACCCGATAAGTTCTCTTCTGCCGCGATCGACATTTCGTCAACTTTTTTTTAGCTTTTGCACGTACACCTGTTTGAACGCGATCGCCTGTTGCACTCAAACCACCATATATTTCGCTCGTTATTTCAACGAAGAAGCGGCGTCACTTTTGAATTTCACAAATTTTGTAATTGAAACGCCGAAAAAATCAACTTTCCGACACGTAGACTGATCCCACTTCTGATTTGTTACAGTTTTAATCAAACACACGGTTTTAATCATTAAGTTTTATTAATCCAATAATTACGCCATACGACAGCACTCATTCACGTCTCGCCTTAATCTAGCATGCCGACTGACTAAACTTTACTATGACGCACGCCTACACACTCTTGACCCGTTCATACCGCCTATGGCCCTTTTCCAGGGCCAGCGCCTTCTCGCCGCTGGTGTAACATATATATATATATATATATATATATATATATATATATATATATATATATATATATATATATATATATATATATATATATATATATACAGAGGTGGCCAAAAGTGATCGGACAATACAAGAAACAAGCAATAAAATACTTTTACGAGCATAAGCTTTGAAATGAAATAAAAATTTTTCCCTTATATAAAAGTTACTTGTATTCTCAATTAATTGCACAAAAAAAATAAAACAGAAATAAAAAGAATTTCACAAGAAAATTAACAACTAATTCAAATTCACATTGCATCAAGTGGACAAAAGTAATCGGACATTTTGAAAAGTGTGAAATTAGTCATTGAAGTTTGGAGCAATTCTTTTCTTTTCATTTCCGAGTTTAAAAGGGAATTCCTAATTATATGTTGATATGTGTTTTTCTGATATCAGTCATTTACTTGTCAGTTTTAAGTGAAGAAAGTTAAACATGGCTAACAATCGCAAAGAAACCTGTATACATGAAAGAAAAGTTATTATAAAGTTGTATAAAGAGAATAAATCCTTTTCTGAAATATCAAAAATAATTGGAAGAAGTTCGACAGTTTTCAATATCGTGAAACGGTTCAGAAAAAATAATCAGGTGGAAAACGAAATTAGGAGTGTTCGACCATGTAAACTAACAGAGACAGACGCACGAAAAATCTTAAGAATTGTTAAAAAGAATCCGACTACAACGTCCAGAAGTATTAGGGATCAATTAGCAGATGTAAATGGTACCAATGTTAGTGCCCGGACTATTTGTAGAGCTCTCAGCCGTGCTGGTTATCAAGCGATAGTACCTCGAAAGAAACCACTAATTAGCAAAGTTCATAAGAAGAAAAGATTATGCTTTGCAAAAGAATTTAAAAGCAAGCCGCTCGACTTTTGGACTCGTATAATATTCTCTGATGAGAGTAAGTTTAATATCTACCACTCCGACGGCAGCTTGTTGGTGTGGAGAACTCAAAATAGTGAGCTTCATCCCAAAAACATTCAACATACAGTAAAACACGGAGGTGGCTGTGTAATGGTCTGGGGTTGCATGGCTGCCAACGGTGTAGGAGAACTTGTTTTCATTGACGAACCTATGGACAAACTAGGTTACTTGTCGATTTTGAAAGAAAATTTGAAAAAAAGTGCACAAAAATTGGGTCTTGATGGTCATTATTTGTTCCAGCAAGATAATGACCCAAAGCATACAGCTCATGATGTTCGTATGTGGCTCCTTTTCAACACTCCTGGTCAATTAAAAACACCACCGCAATCCCCAGACCTAAATCCCATCGAACATCTTTGGGATCATCTGGATAAAAAAATAAGGAACCATCACATTACTAATAAAAGTCAACTGAAGACGGTGTTATTAGAAGAATGGGACAACATTACTCCGGACGTTACCCGTAAGTTGGTACAGTCTATGCCCAATAGGTTAACAGAAGTTATAAAACAAAAAGGATACGCAACTAGATATTAAAAGCCTATGTTCTAATGGAATCATCAGAAAGAAAAGTATTACAATTGAACGTCCGATTACTTTTGTCCACTTGATGCAATGTGAATTTGAATTAGTTGTTAATTTTCTTGTGAAATTCTTTTTATTTCTGTTTTATTTTTTTGTGCAATTAATTGAGAATACAAGTGACTTTTATATAAGGGAAAAATTTTCATTTCATTTCAAAGCTTATGCTCGTAAAAGTATTTTATTGCTTGTTTCTTGTATTGTCCGATCACTTTTGGCCATCTCTGTATATATATATATATATATATATATATATATATATATATATATATATATATATATATATATATATATATATTAAATATATAGATTATATATATATATATATATTTAAATATATAGATTATATATATATATATATATTTAAATATATAGATTATATATATATATATATATATATATATATATATATATATATATATATATATGTATATATATATATATATATATATATATATATATATATATATATATATATATATATATATATTTATGTAACAAAAATATCATTTTAATAAAATTTTTCATAGAAGAAATTTCATACATTATAATAAAACAAGCGTTAACAAATTGGAATGTAGAAGAACAATAATATGCACCATAAAGTTCTCTATCACAAGACACGAATTTCGTCAATTATAATTTCTCATACTGATCTTCTTAATAGTTCTTTAAATATCAATTAAAGCTCATATGGTTGATAAACCAAGTCTGAAGTAATCATCCATCAGACTCGCGCTTTTGAATTTAATTAAAGTTGTCAGTCAGTTTTTAAGAATCGAGCGACAGGGGATAATCGAATCAACCTCTGACGAGAATGTTTTACTACAAATGAATCAATTTAAGTTGTTTCGAACAGAACATAAGCCAAACAATCGCATCGAACGACTTGTTCCATAATCACTCCCTTTCCTATTTTTGCTATACTTGGCTTGCACTCACTATTATCAATTTTTGATTAAAATAAATCACAACTGCAAAGCTAGTTTTAATTTTCACATGGTACAGGATTTTATCATTAGTTTTGAAAAATTTTCCACAACTTACAATTGCTTCGGCGCTACCGTTTATCCAGGGGGATTACTGATTGCAGTCACGTGCTGAAATTTTCATCATTTGATTTTTACGGATCGCTAATCTACGCCAAGTTAGCGGATTTTCAGAGGACTCAACACCAGTTCGCAGGAAAATGGGCAGATTCAGCGCTCCGGAAATGTTCACTCATAACCATCAAACAGACTCTGAGAAGCTCAAGTTTCCTCAAGAAACAAAATGCAACCGCTTTCACTTAACGTCTTCCCAAGGCAAATCCAACTCCACACCCTCCGTCGACCGGTCCGCGCTAGCTTTTTCAAGCAACTCTCCCCTATCGCCAACCTGAAACTCTCCTTCGTTCTTTATTCCTTTTCTGCAAATTATCAATTTGCTCTTTGTAAATTTGCTTTTGTTTATTCAGCCTGTTCGCGGAAAATTTTTTTTTTCCAAAAACGGCTTTGTTTGACGAGAATTCACACTCCCTTTTTCGTGCCGACGTATTGCTATTCTAGATCATTTTCATGTTCCACCGAACTGTATGCTGATGTTCGATTTCTTTCTTCAGCTTAGTTATTCTAGCTTGAGGCCCAATTAAGTTTGCTCGCATCTGGCGCTTCTCCCATGGGCTGAAGTGTTTGGAGTGATTACAAGAAGTCTTTATGTTTCGATTGGAGCTTTAATCTTGTAGAACTTGCTCTGATTGCGGGTATTTGAAATAGAATATGTTTTAGCAAAGTGTTTGTAGCTATGCGACTAGCGAATTCGCACTGAGTTTTGTCTTAAAATTATATACTTTTTATGAATATTGTTCAAGTTTAAGAAGCTTCCTCATATACAGAGGTGGCCAAAAGTGATCGGACAATACAAGAAACAAGCAATAAAATACTTTTACGAGCATAAGCTTTAAAATGAAATAAAAATTTTTCCCTTATATAAAAGTTACTTGTATTCTCAATTAATTGCACAAAAAAATAAAACAGAAATAAAAAGAATTTCACAAGAAAATTAACAACTAATTCAAATTCACATTGCATCAAGTGGACAAAAGTAATCGGACATTTTGAAAAGTGTGAAATTAGTCATTGAAGTTTGGAGCAATTCTTTTCTTTCATTTCCGAGTTTAAAAGGGAATTCCCCTAATTATATGTTGATGTGTGTTTTTCTGATATCAGTCATTTACTTGTCAGTTGTAAGTGAAGAAAGTTAAACATGGCTAAGAATCGCAAAGAAACCTGTATACATGAAAGAAAAGTTATAATAAAGTTGTATAAAGAGAATGAATCCTTTTCTGAAATATCAAAAATAATTGGAAGAAGTCGTTCGACAGTTTTCGATATCGTGAAACGGTTCAGAAAAAATAATCAGGCGGAAAACGAAATTAGGAGTGGTCGACCATGTAAACTAACAGAGACAGACGCACGAAAAATCTTAAGAATTGTTAAAAAGAATCCGACTACAACGTCCAGAAGTATTAGGGATCAATTAGCAGATGTAAATGGTACCAATGTTAGTGCCCGGACTATTCGTAGAGCTCTCAGCCGTGCTGGTTATCAAGCGATAGTACCTCGAAAGAAACCTCTAATTAGCAAAGTTAATAAGAAGAAAAGATTATGCTTTGCAAAAGAATTTAAAAGCAAGCCGCTCGACTTTTGGACTCGTATAATATTCTCTGATGAGAGTAAGCTTAATATCTACCACTCCGACGGCAGGTTGTTGGTGTGGAGAACTCAAAATAGTGAGCTTCGTCCCAAAAACATTCAACATACAGTAAAACACGGAGGTGGCTGTGTAATGGTCTGGGGTTGCATGGCTGCCAACGGTGTAGGAGAACTTGTTTTCATTGACGAACCTATGGACAAACTAGGTTACTTGTCGATTTTGAAAGAAAATTTGAAAAAAAGTGCACAAAAATTGGGTCTTGATGGTCATTATTTGTTCCAGCAAGATAATGACCCAAAGCATGCAGCTCATGATGTTCGTATGTGGCTCCTTTTCAACACTCCTGGTCAATTAAAA
This sequence comes from Odontomyia ornata, assembly GCA_963969285.1. Taxonomy (NCBI): domain Eukaryota; kingdom Metazoa; phylum Arthropoda; class Insecta; order Diptera; family Stratiomyidae; genus Odontomyia; species Odontomyia ornata. The sequence goes on along the minus strand of OZ017740.1, from coordinate 148,521,318 downwards.
ACACCACCGCAATCCCCAGACCTAAATCCCATCGAACATCTTTGGGATCATCTGGATAAAAAAATAAGGAACCATCACATTACTAATAAAAGTCAACTGAAGACGGTGTTATTAGAAGAATGGGACAACATTACTCCGGACGTTACCCGTAAGTTGGTACAGTCTATGCCCAATAGGTTAACAGAAGTTATAAAACAAAAAGGATACGCAACTAGATATTAAAAGCCTATGTTCTAATGGAATCATCAGAAAGAAAAGTATTACAATTGAACGTCCGATTACTTTTGTCCACTTGATGCAATGTGAATTTGAATTAGTTGTTAATTTTCTTGTGAAATTCTTTTTATTTCTGTTTTATTTTTTTGTGCAATTAATTGAGAATACAAGTGACTTTTATATAAGGGAAAAATTTTTATTTCATTTCAAAGCTTATGCTCGTAAAATTATTTTATTGCTTGTTTCTTGTATTGTCCGATCACTTTTGGCCACCTTTGTATAACATAATTGCATTTGAGATCATCTCTCGTGTATTAGATTGTGCCCGTTAATTAATTAATTGGAAAAAATATGCAAATTGTATATATTGATCGTTTTCTGTTGCGAAACTCTACTGGTTAAGTTTATTTACAACTGTTTATTTGTCTTTAGATACTTTATTGCTTTTTTCTTTTAATAGACGACACTCTTATCTTCTATTTGACTTTAATCACTTTTCGCGTCATAATAAAAAATTAAATAATTTAAAAAAAAATTAATTTCAAGCTACAACGGAGAAAAGATTTGAATGGTAATTTTTTCCTGTTTCACATGATTGATTGATTCCTTCAATTGTGGGGTGTTTATATAATTTCCATGACGGATCAATTACATAGCTGGAACGCATCACATAACATACTTCCTTGTTTGCCTAGGGGGACTGCTTCTTTTTATAATTTTTATTGTTTTTTTGTAAATTACTCGCAATAAGTCGATTAAACATATCAATGAGCTAACTTTTAAAATAAGGAACCTTAAGGGAACTTTTAAAACTAATCTGATGTACCCTAACCTAATCTTATATGGTCTCATAACTCTTGAATAAGTACGAGACCATTTTTACGAGATACCAATATTATTTCCTACTAACACCTTGTCCATATTCCGATTTCTCAATGACTATTATTATTAATTCCTTTTGATGAGTTTTTGGGGTTAACTGATTTTAAAAATCTCCGGCAAATATAATAGAATATATTTATATTAGCCCCTATCATTGATAAATGTCAAATTTTTAATTGGCGATCGATTTTTTAAATTTGAGCATTTATAACACAACATACCATTTGTATCTTTTTGTTGGTGATAGTGTTAGTTTTAAGTAAGGGTGCAGGGAAATCAGCAAAAAACATTTCTGCATTATTTTCTTTTTGAAATATCATTTTATCAAACACGTAAATTTAAATCTAGGAATAATCTGAATAGCTTCACGGTAGCTCAAACCATGCATGGTTAGATAGAAAATTTAAAATGTACACGCATGTATTTAAAAAAATATAAAAGTAATCAGCATATAGATGTAAAATGATTCTGATACTAGGCAATATGCGTCATATCGTTACGTAAAAATATAATTATAATTAAAAAAAATAAAATCATGCAAAACCACATTAGCTCGTAAGTAATATGTTCTTTATATATGGGTCGAAGTGAATTTAAAAATAAAGAAAAAATTATGAGTTGCAGAAGAAAACTCTCTCGGGAACGCGCGAGTTTGATTTTTTTGTTCTTGTCGAGCTATTGGAAGCCTCACAGGGCCTGCAGTGAAGTAACGGCGCTTTTTCTTCGAAAATTTTTTAAATGCGCAGTGTGAATCGGTGGATGACAGATTGTATTCGAGCATAGTCTACTCGCGTCAAGACTCACGACCGGGATTCCCTTCCAAACTAGCAGGCCGGCAAGTAGCAACCTCGCAGTAGACTGCGAGCATGCGAACATGTAGGCCTTAAGAGGCACAGTTTGATGATGTGCCTCAAGACTTCACGTCTTAAATCGATGACAGATCTGTTTCAATTTCCTTTGTGGAAATCGCAAACGAAAACCTTCTCAAAATCACGGCTGTGTCATCAGTAGGATAGGCAGTTTAAGAGACTCCTTCGGTTTCCATCAAGCCAATCCAGACCTTGGAGTTGTGCGCACGAATAAATTTTTTTACTTTTGCTTCGTGCTGGCGAAAAGAACCCACTCCATGACACCACAGAAGCTAGCTGTCAGCATATGTATGCGTCACCACGCAAAGTCATTCCAGTAAGCCGAAATCTTAGCATACTGAGGGAGAAAACATCGTTGGTAGCCTTAACGGGCTTTATAAATGCACTTAAACACCACATAAGGTAATCTAGCCTTTTGATTGTTTGGAACGTATATCTCATCCAACAGTTTCTTCAAAGATAAGTTTGAGGCCAGTCCAAACTTCCCCAGTAATGGGGAAAAATGCTATAGGCGTTTTCCAAGGCTTATTGATAAAAACAGTCATGAGAACCAGCATTTGAGTAGTATTTTGATCAATATTTCCGCTGTCATCGACGTCGACGTATCCATAAGAATGTTGTCCATCTTCGTCTACATGCTAACGTATACTAATTGCTTCGAAAACTACATTTGTCACAATTGCTTCATTTTCTGCATTCTTTACAACATTTTTGATTGCATCAAATGCTTCGCGTAACACCTGGTATGCAGCCAACTCTTTCATACCATCTCCTTGATGTTACAGTAGTGTGCGAATTAATGTGAACACAAGTGATTTTTTGAAACAAACCTTATTTATAGATTAATGATGAATAAAATAGAAAAACTAACAAAATTTAAATTATTTTTATATGAAATATGTCCTCCCTTGACTTTCATAACATCGTGAATACGTTTTGGCATGTAATCACTGTTTTTTCCAGCTTTCTGTTTCTTGCTGGTCGCGAAACCATATCTGGATAACAGCCTCAATCAATTTTGTTTTTTTTTATGCAATCTATTTTGCGAAGCCTAGCTTTTACGATGAACCACTGACAGTGGCGGATTTAAGGAAAAAGGCCCGGTCGGCAAAATTTCATTAGGCACCCCCCTCTCCCCCCTATTAAATTGTGTACACAAGAATTTATTTTGGCTCAAGTGTTTCATTGGAAGTGATAGGTATGTGTTTCAAGAAATTGATAGATATAAAATAATTTCGGTTTATTCATCGAGTATTTTGAATGTTGGATTTGTTTTTACATTGAGAACATTTGCATATTTTTGAATCCTCTTCTCGCTTTCTTCTCCGCGAAAACTTCGATAGTAGCATCCAAATAAACTTGATTTGCGACATGCTGTTCGATGAAAAGTATGCTGAAATCGCCTAATGCTTCTGCACTCATTGTGGAACGTTGACGATCTTTGACTTTCTTCAATGAGCTCATTGTTCGTTCGGCGCTGGCTGTGCTGACGGGAAGTGTCAATAATAAACGCAATAAACTGCAACACTCCGGAAAACTGCTCATCAAATTTTTTTCAACGATGAAGTTCAAATATTGCAATGGACTATGCCCAGTAGAATCTTTTTCTTGTGAGTAGTACAAATCCGCAAAACTGATTAACTCATACTTCAGGGCAATTGTGAAAAAAGTTGGATATTTCTCTATCAAGTTGCAAACATTTTTTTCAACTTTTTTCTCATCCATGTTTTTGAAGAATTCAGGTTTAAGAAATCCGAAAAGTGAGTTTATCTCATGAAAACCTTCGGCTCTTTCTTGTAATTCGCTGCACATCCTGTCGAGAATTTCGTAGTATGCAATGCGGTGTTTCGTTGCCATATCCAGAGGACTGTCGTCAGCTTTTTCACCGGGCATTTTTTTCGTTCGTCGTCGTCTGGTGCTCGGAAAATCCGGATTCTTCCATCCCATGTTCTCCCATTGAGACTTTGCTTTCGACACAAAAAAATCGTACTTGCTTTCTGCGCGCAAGTTTTTCAAATTCTCCATTACATCCTCAAGACAATTTTGGGTCATCAAAAGATGCACTTCTTTTTTCTGTAATTCAACTTCAGCAACGTCGATGAATGATAAGACTGAATGCCACCACGTCAGGTTGAGTAAGAAGAGCCAATCGATCGCCGAAAGTAGAGAATTTGCGTCCATTATATCTCCTCCAGTAGCCTTTTCTCTTGATGTTTCTCGTTCTAAACAGTTGACAATACAGTCAAGATTTTGGATAACCGCTTCTACTGCTTTCAGTCGTGCAGACCAACGAGTCCCGCTCAATCCTTTGATGTGGAGTCTTCGTTTTTGTGACAGCGCCTCACTCTCGAAATCTTCTAATGGCACATGAAACTGCCCACCCTGTGTCTCTCTTCCACAGTCAGAATTTGTCTCGAAAATTTCTTTTTTCAATTCTTCCAGAAGTTGAATGCCGGAGTTTTTTTATTTTGGGACAGATTTTTGCTTTCTTCCAAAAGGTTTTCCCATCGCCGATGAGACTGCGAGAAGTAGTTGAAAATTCTCTGCAATGTTGCAAAAAATACTTTGATTGAAGGGCTGGCAAATTTTCAGCTGCATGAGATAAAACCAGGTTGAGTTGATGCGCTGTACAGTGAACGTATGGAACGAAGGCCTTCTCTCCAACATATCTTCTGATGAGAGCTTGCAATCCATTCAGCTCTCCTGACATGACGGGTGCGCCATCAAATGCTTGACCACATAGATGAATCTTTTCGAATAGATATTTTTCAAACAATACTCCAATAATTTCATGAGAAATTGACACAGAATCCCCTTTTTTGATTCGGATGAAACATAAAAAACTCTCTTTGATGCATAGTATCTTGGCTCCTGTCTCATTTTTTTGAATCGTGACGTACCGCAATAATATAGCCATTTGGTCCAAGTGAGCAACATCCGTTGTTGAGTCAGCGATCAGTGTGAAAAACTTTGCTTCTTTGCATTCATTGATGATAACATTTCGTGTTTGATCGGCCAAGATATTTAATAATTCGAATGTTATCGTTTCGCTCAAATACTTTATCCGATTCGAAGATTCGATGTGATCACGTAAAGTCGAGTTGTGTCGAGAGATAAGTTTGATGATAGACAAATATATACCAGGATTTTCTTCATCTTTTTTTTTCACGATGACCTCGAAACGCGACACCCAAGCCAGACAAAATTCTTATAGCATCAAAAAAAATGTTGAGAACGTAACGCCATTTTTTCGCTTCTTCGCTGATTTGTTGATTTAGTTGGTGACTTACATCAGCTTTCTTGAGAAAATTCGCTGCCGCAACTGCATTCTAGAGATGGCTCTTGCTCAAATTGTGTATCGAAACGGATTTCTGGAAATGTTTCCAGTCCGTGTAACCAGTGCACCATTTGCCTTTTTTTGTATCCTCGTTTCCAAATAGCCAGCAATAATGGCAATAAGCATAATGTTGAGTCGGTGAGTATGATAACTAAGGGCAAATATCATTTTCTTCAAAAGGCTTCTGCGTACGTTTGTGATAATACTGTGAGTTGAAATGGCGCCCATTATCTGTATGTTTGAATTTGCCATTGGGCATATCAGCTTCTGTAGGTTGACAAGGGCCAGCGAGCAAAAGCATCCTTATCTGATCTTCGTTTGAAATTTGATTGCCATAAATTCCATAAATTTAGAAAGTATCAGCGGTGCATTCGCGAAAAATGATGATTCAGGTTCGGAAACTTCATCAAATGAATCAGTGGATGCGGAATTATCTTTTTCTCCATCATCGAAAAACGGTTGATTATCAGCACTTCTGTCGACGGAAGAATTTTCTTTTCCACCACTAGTCTCAAGTTCAGTTCTGGTCAGTTCATTGTATCCACTCTCCATTTTCTTGTTTTCCATGTTTTCTATAACAATGCAAATATCAAATTGTAAAACGATTCTCTGAAGTAGTACGAAATCCCTAGTCATATTGAATCGCACAGGCTGTATGACTCTCTTGAAATCATTTTTGTAGAAATTGAGTAATAATATATATGTAAATTCATATATTTACCATACCTTCGTCATTATTGATTTTGGGGTGAATCAGCGGTAATTCTGTAGATTGATTCGATGGGGATTCTTTTTCTGCTGCACGAAATACGATGTCCGTAGAGTTCCTATCGTCATCGTTTTGAACTTCAACTGATGTTGACTTTGGTATTGGAGTTGAAAAGAATTTGCTGACTTTGGTCTGTTAAGGGTTGATCCCAGCATTTTCCAACTTCCTTTTTTCTCTAATTTTTCGCTTTTCGAATCCACTTTTTTCTTTCGTATTTTCCATGACTTCTAGAACCATGAAAAGATAATTAAAATACGGAGGAACAACTTTTTGCAGTGAGAAAATATTCAATACATTATACTGCTGTAAAATGTAGTGATTTTTGAACGGTGAATGATCACAAACATTAATGAATTTTGAATTGGATGTAAGCTAATACATTTGTTTTTGAAAAATAAATTTTGGAGTTGCTGTGCTTAGATTCGACTATCTACGTGGCAAAAAAAACGAGATAGAATGATCCCACAGTGACTTTAATATTTTTCTTGATAATAATTTTTTACAATACAAAAACTCTAATTTACGAATTTTCAAATCTATAAACAATATTTCGCATGGTTTCAATTTTTTATTCTTAAATGTATGATCAAATGATAGAAGCACTGATTTTTGTGACACTGGTGACAGAAAATAACAAAGCAAAGAATAAATTATTAGGTTATGTTATGGTAAACAAACTTTTCACACGGAGCAATATTCAATGAACATACCTTGAAATATCTGGAGCCAGAGTTTTTTTCTTGGATATATGCTCAGCCATTGAACATGGCAAACAACTGCGGCACTTGTCCGTAAACACTGCAGAAATGATTGACGAAGTAGTACGAACTCGATTGACACGAAACTCGGAGAAGAAGTTTTGTTACGAAGGGTGCATATACTGATTCAGTATCGTGATGATTCCCGCGCATGCGCGGTGAATCCTCATTATTGGGCGCGGCAATTTCAACTTTCGGAACTGACTGTCAGTTGACAGTCAACTGAATTTTGATACCCGGGGACCCCGCAGAACGTTTTTGACGAGTCAAAAATATTTGCCGAACGTGATCAAATCGTAGACGTTTTTATTAACTGATTAATTACACAACTTTTTTAATTTTATATTCAATTTATGATTATTACGAAGCATTGCAAGTGTTTTGATAACAGAGGCTCTTGAAGAGAAATTTGTCTCGTGCTGTCTAAAAAAGACTCACTGAAACATTGAAAAAAAAAAAGGAAGTGCAACTTTTAGCAAGAGGGGCCCTTAATGCCTCCTGACGGGGGGGGGCCCAGTCGGCAAGCGCGCTTTTGCCGACCTGTTATATCCGCCACTGCCCACTGATTTTCAATAGGACTAAGATTCGGTGATTTTCCTGGCCATTTAAAGCACGATACATTTTTTTCCCTTAAAATATTTCATCATCACCTTGGACACGTGTCAAGCAGCAGAATTTTGTTGAAAAATTGCTATACCGTTTGCATCAACTTTTCTCAATTCAACTTCCAATATACATTCTAGTATGTCTTTATATTTTTACGAGTTCATCATTCCTTCGCTCGGCACAAGGCCTCCTATACCTTTATAAGAAAAGTAGCCCCTTCTGCAACGGATGCGCAACTGTTTGGTCAATATGAGTTACCGTAAGTTTTTCATTGTCACTTCTTTTAACATAACGAGATCGCTGCCTTTGTACCAAAAAATGGCTCTCGTCTGAAAATAACACTCTCCTCCAATCGCCAACAGTTGCATATTTATTTCGCCAACAGTTGCATTTTATTTTATTTGCCCAATCATAACGTTTCTTAATCATTGCAGCAGTCAATAACTGTTTCTTTTGGGGTCTTATTCTTTTCCTTTCGCCTTCTATAAGGCGTTTTCGTACCGTGGAGTCATGAATAATACCTCCAGCATGTGCCAAATCTTGCTGAAGTTTTTGGCTAGTTTTCCTAGGGCTTAATTTACTTTTCCTTATTAAAAAAGCTTCATCTTTTGCTGCTGACTTTCTTTTCCTTCCACATTTCCCTCTTCTGTTCACCTCAATCGTCCCAGTACCACCTTTTTGCTTCAAAATCTAATTAGCTGCTCCTAAACTCACATTACACTCCTTGGCAATATCCCTTTGAGTCATTGATGTGTTCACTCAAAGTGACAATCTTCGCACGCTTTTTGGGAGTAATATCCATCCTTAGAAATAAGAAGCGGATACAACCTTAGTTAAGAACACTTCACTTAAAATAATAATTCGTACAAACCTTCAAACAAATTGCAACGCGTGTATAGCCTCGAATGTCTAACTATCACTGACTGTCAGACTTGTTAAATAAAATGGCTGCTAAATTGAGAGGAAACGTGTTGCCATCTGTGAGAAAAGTGATTTTGTGATAAATTATGATGTGTTCACATTAATTAGCACACTACTGTAGGTTCTCGAATGCGGTAAGGTTTTTCATATGTGATACGAACATATTCATGGACTATAAGCGAAAAAAAATAAAATTCAGTGCAATTGCTCTGATAGTAGCGTTGAATTTTTAGACGGATGAAGATCCTTGCCATGGAATAAATGATTTTCCACTACTTTCAACATGTTGTAATTGAATTTTCAATAACCTGCTGCATATCTGTACTTGTTTAGTTTTTTGTCCTCTGATTTCTTACTAACTTCTCTATTTTTGCATTTTTCTTCTCTATACGGCATAATCGTTCTTCAGCTTGCAGATTAACATCAGTTTTTGTCTCATTGGGAGTAGCTACACTTGCAATGCTGTGACTTTCCTTTTAATCTTTTTCAACTCGAGAAAACTACATTCTGCATAAATTTCCTATTAGAATAGCATTCTAGATTCTACGCACTAGTAATTTAATTTTAGGCACAAACTTTCACAATCGAAGAAATACAGTAGATAATATCATACAATATAATAAACGAACACAATGAAAACACAAAAATGCGGCAAAAACAATCAAGTAATTATTGTAAGGAAATTCTCTTGAAACCAGAAAAATTATCATGTACGACAGTGAAATGGCATGAATCATTCCTTTTCTAGTGTACAAAATTAAAAAATGTGCAAAAAATATGAGAAATATATTAGATATATTTTTGCAATCAACCGAAAATATACCAATAAAAATGTTAAAACCATATTTATTTGTATACTTTTATAAGTATACTTTTTTTATAATTTTTCTTGAATTGTTTTTTTTTTCGAAACACACAGGCAGTCTCTTTTTTTCAAAATATTTCAAATACTTCTGAAGACTGACACATTTTTTCCACAATCAAGTCTGAGTTTTCTAAACTTCCTGCAGCCACATAAGGACTTACTAAAGTGTTAGAGTTAAGAGTTACTACTATTAAAAACAAAAATTATCATTAATCTTCATATATAAGAATTTCCTCTACTAGAAGCTGACAAACCACATTAGTCGTGAAATCCTCAATTTTATCTTCAAATTTTTATAAAAAAACACAAGCTATATCTATGTTTATTAATCTATGAAAATTTAGTCACAATTTGAATTGCAACTCCTTTCCTATTATGCAGACTCAAGTATATGTTATACATAATTACCTTTATAATCTTTGTTGGCGTTATAAGACTAACAATTTTGAAAATAATCAAAAGAAGGAAACATAAAGCAAAAGCCCTTATTGACAATTTTTGAATAATAATAAAAACCATTTTCAAAGACAGGAATGGATTCTTCCCTTATGATCGGCAAAATTATTGGCACACCTGCTTCATGAACCTTAAAAATATTTCAAAGTTGGGAATAGATTAAGAAATTTCAAATCCATTGCATGTAAGGTATTGACTGCGTTAAATGAGCACCGGTATCTACACTACATTAAAAAAATCGCACCATTCCAATCATTCATTGGAAATGATCTGAAATGTATTTTATCGTTGGCTGAGCAAGAACGAATGATTATCTTTTACTTGCGCGCTCTCTTGCAGCAATGATCATTGAATTACCACAAACTGAAATACAAGGTGTGACAATTAAGTAATGAGACTGATCCCATGAAAACCGTATATTTGAAAATTATTCTACAACACTGCCATCCCCTTCAAAGTAGTCCCCATGGGCAGCTATACAACGATTCTAGCGAGTTTTCCGTGCTTCGTAACATTTCTGCAACGCTTCGACTGGGATGCCCGCGAGTACCCTCGTCACGACCGCCTGGATGTCCGTAATCGACTCAAAATTGGTTCCTTTGAGACAGAGTGACATATCGGCCGGATAAGGTGTCTGTTGCAACAACGCGATCCGTTTAGAGGCCAAATACTGAGACACGCTGAGCTCGATGTGGCACGGCGCGTTGCTGTGATGAACGATCCAGTTATGAGCGATGTCTGGGCGCACCCTATTGACTCGTTTTCGGAATTTTTCGAGTACTTGGCGATAGAAGATTTGGGCGCGCACACGCTGCGCATTCGTGGCAGTCCGCACCTCGACTGTTCTCCCGCTCCGCGCCCCTCCGTAAACTCTTCATGCTATCGAAACACCTGAGCACGTCTAAAAGCACTATCACCATGCAATTTTAGCGTACGTTTCCGAACCAGTTTCGCTCAATCTGGCACAAAATATTATCGCGAAGCGTTGCGCTTGATTTTGTTTCTCCATTTTCGTGAAGAGCACTACCAACACACTTCTACTCAATATGACACAGCAAGCGAATTAAACAAGCTAGAGCGATGGTAAATATATCAATGGAGAGGGGAAGGATGGCGGGGAAGGGGAAGGAAATTTCAAGGTCGCAGGTAAACCACAAGCACGGCAATAAAATCGCAAATTGAAATCATTTGCTCTTTCTTGAATTTTCTGTCACTGAAATACATTCGATGATTGTCTCCCATTTAGTAGAACCCTGAGAAAATGGTATGAAAAGTTGGCTGTGCACTACTCGTGAACATAAAAACTTATGTTTATTCGCGCGAGATTAGTAGGTTTACTTTATTTAGAATAAAAAAAGGAAAAAAACATTTGTTAACTTTTAATGATTCTCTTTATTAACCGTTTCGTTCAGAACATTGAATGAAACTGGTTGAAGTTCTTAATGTAATTTTAATTGTAACCTACGTTCTACTCGACCTACATTAATTAAAATGCTATTGACTTTATTGATCGGCATAAATTCATATTGCAAGTGTTTGCAATATTCGTAATTTCGAAAGTATCACAATAAACGGAAAGAATGTATGATGCAAACACCTTTGTAAGCAGATTGCAACATGTATGAATGAATGTTGAAACTGTGCTCATAACTTTTAAGGAATTTGTGCCGGCCAATTTACACAAAGTTCATTGTTATTAAATGTTGGTGCAATAGGTGGAGGTATTGATGACGTAACTCCTCCCTCCTTTAACTGAAAACTCTCCTGAGTTTTATTAATTACATTTATCTTAAGCGACTTGTATTTCTTTGAAAAATATGTGTATGAGATTAATAGAATAGTTACAATTATGGTGATCGTCATCAATATTATCATATTAAAAGTTGTATTTTTTTTTATGGAACTGTAATTCTTTTAATTGTTCAATATTTTCAGTCTGGTTCAAAACAAATTCATCGAAAGTCAATTGTTCTACAGTGTCATTAATTTTGAAAAATGAAGGAATCACAAAATTTTGTTTAACTTTTCCTTCAGTATTACTGAATATGTTTTTCCCGATTCGAATGTTGCAGTTATGGAAATTAAATAAATAGTTTCCCTTTCAATTTAGAACTCTTTCGTCACATGTATTTGTAAAGTATGTATTATTCTGGTTTTTTGCCAATACTAAACCTGGCTTGATTTCCATAGTTTCTGATTTAAAGTTTTTGATTCTAACACAATTTTTATGATATATACAGAGATCAGACTCCTTCAAATTTTTTTCATAGTTATTTCCCTGATAGTCGTAAAAAATGTTATTGAGTTTTACAATTTGTTGTTTTTTAAACGATAACTCTTGATGTTCTCTATTCGTGATTGGAATAAATACTGAGCTTTCCGCTAATGTAGTTGATTTGGGTATTTTAATAACAATAATTATTTTATTGCCATCATATTTAGCTGTACCTAATTTGATATTTTGAAATTTGTAGAAATCTATATTATAAGTCATTATTTCTTCGTCAGTTAAAATGTTATTACTCATTATGTTTGATCTAGCCGAAACAATGGCGCTTTGTATATGTTGTACATGATCTCCCAAAATCTTTATTTTTACCAAAATGTCTAAGTACAATAGTTGATCATAAATTTGTTTACTGTTTTCTTTTGTCTCATTGAATTTTTTCGCGAACTTGCTTCTATCTGATTCGATCGCTTCTTTTAGTTTGTCAAAAGTTTTATTAAAATGATCATTTATCCAAATATTTTTGTTTAGATTTTCAATGGCAAGGTGATTGTTCTGGTCTATTATTCTAAGGTGCTCTTCTATGGTCTTCCTGTCATTGTCGTCCATTGAACCGTATAGCCACTTCATTCCCTGTCCAACTATATTAAAAAGTCATCGTTTATGTCGATGGGGTAGTAATGTCCGTACTTTCATTCGTATCGTATTAATTTCATGTTTAAGTAGTGTCACCATGAGATAATCGGGGCCAAGTAACCACCATACACTTCCGCCCTCGCGAGATGTATTCGAACCATGACCGACAATCATTCAAGGGTGAACAGGCTCCAATCCGTTTTCAGGTCAGGAGAATAGAAAAATGTAACCTGGATCACATTTTATTTTATTGAATAGAAGGCACTATTTACATGTAGCAATAATTTAACTAACCACCAGGCACTATTAGATTAACTAGATACCAGGCATATTATTAGAGCGCATTACATCAACTACTACGAGGCTATGTCAACCGTCGCAGCAGCGTCAATGTTATACAATTTATGCGCTACATGATGACAATCCGCCACTTAATCGAACTAAAGCTAAAGCGAATTGCCACCGCAAGGACCAAAACAGGGCAGCTAAACTGCACGGCTGAACCAACCAAGCAATCGCTAACCGCCACCCACTCAATGGAGGACACATCGAAAAGGAGAAGACAGACAAGGACGCACCAGTGGCAATAGGGAAGAACCGAACCGAAACGTCGTTGTGGGTAATTCAAAACCTGATGTTGATCGCCCCATTTCGCCCCATTACACGAATTATCACTTCCACAACATCTGCGCGGCGGCCGCGGAAACTCTTCAACCAACCTCAAACCTAATTATTTTAGGGGGAAATGCCAAGTGGAAACCTACTAGGGAAGCCTAGGCCCAATTATCACACGAGTTTCCATAATATCCGCGCGGCAGCCGCGACAACACTCTGATCAACCACAAAACTAATAATTTTAGGGGGAAAGTAGCAAGCCACAACCTACCAGGATTGAGGAATCCACTTTACGCGACTCGAGCACTCATAATCGCGCAAAACCACCGAAAATAGCACCCGCGCGGCGACCATTGCAAAACATAAACAATTGCGATTGACGTTTCGGAACAACACGGATAATCCATCCCATATGATTTCAGTGGGACGGCGTGAACATGGAACATGGGAAATGGAGCGAACCAACCCGAACCGGGACGATTCTCGGAAGAGCGGTGGAATGTGTGCAAAGTTCGTTAACCGGGGAGAAAAATCCGGGAAAGTGGTCCCGCCGTTATTTTGTGGAGGTGATATAAGGAGGAGATTTGGCGCGCTCGTTCTTCTTTTCCTTTGGTTTTTTTTGCTGTGGACGGAGGTGCTGAAGTGAATACTGGTGTCGAAGTTGTCATATAAAAGTTAATAAGGGTGATCATTGTTGGCGAGCGTTAAATTTGTGGCATAAAGCAACTATAACTCTCGGTGCGGGTTGTGTCGGTTGGCGTAATTCTCCTCTAAGGAGCCGTTCGAGTACGAAGGACGCAGAAAGGGGCCCCCACCGGTTAGGGAAATTGTAGGTGAGCGAGTAAGAGTGCCTTTAAAATATAAATTACTACCTTCGATACAAATCAAATATATTTTATTTAATCTGTAAATGCTGTAATGTAAGTGATCCAGGAGGATAGGTTTTTTTAGTTCTATTAGTGAGAAAAATAGATGAATTGTGTAACGGATTGGAGCCGCTGGTTTTTCTTTCAATTATCGGAGTTCTTTCTTTCCTCGCTAATCGCGAAAGTGAAGGTTGTTGCCTAAAAGGAAGTGGCCACAAAGTGTATGGTGGCAGAACGTAGTGCAGGTGGCTCTGCAGGAAGTGTGGTTTTAGGCGAAGATCCCTTTTGTGTGACTTAGGCAAGGTTTTCTTTCAGCGGGTTTTAGGCAAAGACTTTGCTACGGTGATAGGAGGAAACTTTCGAGTGTGCCGCGACGGGGGCTATCGCAACAAATAGCACATCCTGTGAAAACCTAGCTCCCCAGGGTATTCAAACAAGGAGCAACGGCTCTGGTCGAGGGTTCGCGCTTCAAGCGACCAGTTGGCCCCAGGGATACACAAAGTAAGCGCGTGGCGTCACCACGACTCGTCTCCGCGAGTTGGCCGGCAATATCCCTGAGGTCGCGCCGTGAACGGCTTGATTTTGTACGTAACAGTTTTGGCGCCCAACGTGGGGCCGTAAGTCATGTGGTGAAAGTGATAGTGTACAAATTGTAAAGTGAAAGAGTGAGAAATAGTGGGTCAGTGGTGTAGTGCGAGTGCAAGTGAAGTGTTAATTTGCGGGAGTGTGAAGTAAAGGGTGGAAAGAGTGATTGTGCGTGCTAAGTGTGAATTTGTGGTTTCAATTTTAAGTGAAAAGTGCGATATTTTTGGAATAGAAGTGCGAACGAGTCTGAATTTAGAGTGTTTGAGGAGATAGTGCGATAGAGGGTGACTGTGGATAGTGAGTTGTATGTTGAGTGGTGGGTAAGGTAGTGAGTGAAATTGCGTGAGTTGGTGACTGAATTAAGTGATTCTGTTTGTGGGTTGTGTGGATGACTTAGAGTGCTTGCTTAAGGTTATGTGAGTAGATTGATTGTTTGTTTTGTGTGGAAAATTGTGTGAGTGGATGCAATTAGTTTAAGATTGTGTAAACAAAATTCTATAAATAAAACAAAACTTTTGAAGCAAATAATTGTTTGGAATATTAGAATAAGTGCTAGAATTAGATTTATTTTCCAGCACACACCAGAAGGATGGCGAAAACGATAAAAATCCTGGTGGATAGGCTCGCGAAGGATGAGCTGGTGTATGAGCTGGCAATCCGGGAGGAGCCAGAAGGAACGGTCGACGACATGAGGCGCCGTCTAAGGAAGGCTTTGAAGTCCGAACAAGATGCCGATGAGAGCTTCGTGGATTTACAGGCCTACCCATTCACTCCAGCAGAGGATATTGAAGCGGTTTTGAATAAATTGGAGGAAATCCTGACCCTGACCAGGAATTTCAAAGGGAACAAGGAATGCTCCGACTTCCTAAAAATTAGGAACAAAATCGGGTATGCGTTGCGCCGTTGGGAGTACGTACCCACTACGGATCCTGGCCTTGCAGGACAGGCAAAGAAAATAAAGAGGGGGTTGTTGATGGCGTTAGGGGACCTGATAGACAAGGCTGAAGGTGAGGGCGGCGAAGGGAAAGAGTGTACAACACTAGCTCAGGGGTCAGCAGAACCAGTGGAAAGGGAGCGCAAGCAACCACCATTAACCAGCGTGGCCGGACCGTCCAGGAGGATGGAGCAGGAGGAACCCGAAAGGAGGAATTTGTCGGCTATCACCGAGGAACTGGAACCTCGAACCCCGGAACTGCGGCATGGACCCGTATATTCTACCCCGCGGGTGGAACATGATCTGAGGAAGCCACCAGACATAGCCAAATGGGGTATTCGGTTCTCCAGTGACTCTCCAGGGTCAGTAAACGCCTTTTTGGAGAGGGTAGAGGAGATCCGAGTGGCCAAAGGAGTATCTCAGGACCAACTTTTCCGAATGGCAGCGGAACTCTTCGAGGGCAAAGCCTTGGTGTGGAGGAGTTGTTACCACCAAACTATGAAGACCAGTTGTTGGAGGAAATTCGTCATCGCACCCAAGGTAGAGACGAATCAATCGGTGTGTACGTGGCTGTCATGGATGGGTTGTTTAGACGGTTGAACGAGCCATATACGGAGATAGAGAAAATGAAGATTTTACGTAAAAACATAAGTCCCTTTTACCAGACACGATTATCCCTGAGGAAAATTGCCACGGTCTCCGAGTTGATTACCCTGGGACGAGAGCTGGAGGAAACTCGGGCGACGGTAGAAGCCTTCGTGCCTCCTCCGGATGGACGGACGACTAGACTGCTAGAACCAGACTTGGCCTACGTGGAGGCTTATCCTCTGGATGCGGTGGCTCCTGCCAGCAATATACAGCGTGGCGCTTGTTGGACATGTGATGGGACAGGCCATTTTGCGCGAGAGTGCCAAGAGCCTCGAAGATGTCCGAACTGTTCACCAAGTGCGGCAACTACTCAGAAGCCAGTAAGCCAACCTCTTGCCACGTCATCGGGAAACGGTCGCGGTGCCCAGTAGCCGGCGTACTGGGTACCACCTCTACCAGTAAAAGAAAGGCTGCAAGCGGAAGGATATCCTATGTATTCACTCAGGAGTCAGGAGATGTGCGCCCCCATCTCTCCGTGGATATTATGGGGAATAAGTTTACCGGCTTGGTGGACTCAGGTGCCTCCACTACTATTGCAGGTAAGGAAGGATGGCTCCGTTTACAAGAGATAGGGGTAGAACTGGGGTCAACGGCACAAGAGGCAGTTCGCTTAGCAGATGAGGGGCAGTGTAAGGTGTTGGGAAAAGTTTTAGTCCCGATTGAATTGCAGAGGAGGACAAGGTGGCTAGAGATGTTGGTGGTCCCTTCGCTACCCCATGGTCTGATTTTGGGGGTAGACTTTTTGAGGGGATTCGGAATTACCCTTAATCCCCGGCATGAGCGATGGGATTTCGTTAGTGAAGTCACCCCAACAGCAGGCCACTTGCATAGCAGGTCCATCCTCCCTCACCCAGACGAATTGCGTTTGGAGGAGATGGTGAATGGCGAGTTCTCGCGTATGGGAGAAGGGCTGGGGTGTACCTCCTTGGTGGAGCACGTCATTAAGACGGATGCAATGCCCATCAAGCAGAGATACTATCCGGTCTCACCAGCCCTCCAAAAGCACATCAACGCGGAATTGGAGGAAATGTTGAGTCTGGGGGTGGTCGAGCCTTCTTCAAGCGCGTGGTCCTCGCCTATTCTAATGGTAAAGAAGAAGGATGGAAGTTACCGATTTTGTGTGGATTTCCGAAAAGTTAATAAAGTGACCGAAAAAGACGCCTACCCCCTTCCCTATATATCAGCCACCCTGGAAAAACTGCGGGATGCCAAGTACTTGTCTACGCTAGACATTAAATCAGCGTACTGGCAGGTGCCAGTGCAGAAGGAGTCTCGACAGTTCACCGCTTTCACCATACCCGGGAGGGGATTATTCCAGTTCTGTAGAATGCCTTTTGGACTGTCAAATGCACCGGCTACCTGGCAGCGCTTGATCGACCGTGTTTTAGGCCCGGAGTTAGAGCCCTATGTCTTCACATACCTCGACGACATAATCATCGTGACGCAGACCTTCGAGAAACACTTGGAGATTTTGAAGGAAGTGTTTAGGCGTCTGAGGGACGCCGGGGTGAAACTCTCGCGGGACAAGTGCTATTTCTGTCGGTCGCGATTGCGCTACCTAGGGTATGTAGTCGATGGGAACGGATTGAGCGCAGACCCAGAAAAGGTAGAAAGTGTTATGAATATCCCCAGGCCACAAAGCGTGAAGCAGATTCGACAGTTCCTGGGTATGGTATCGTGGTACCGTCGGTTTATCCCAGACCATGCCTCTCTGGTAGCGCCTTTAACAGGGCTCCTGCGTAAGGATAAGAAAATGCAATGGTCTCCGGAGTGCGAATTAGCGTTCAACAGGTGTAAGTTGAAATTAGCGTCAGCCCCAATATTGTCTTGTCCCGACTTCAGTTTGCCTTTTAACGTACAGACAGACGCATCAGATGTCGGACTGGGGGCGGAATTGAGCCAGGCCTTCCCAGAGGGAGAGCGGGTAATCTGCTATTTAAGCCGGTCGTTGAGTAGGGCCGAAAGGAAATATTCCACGACGGAAAAAGAGTGCCTAGCCGTCCTTTGGGCAGTAGAAAAGCTTCGGCTCTATATCGAAGGAACGAAATTCAACGTGTTCACGGATCACCATTCCCTGGTCTGGCTGCACAATCTAAAGGATCCCACGGGTCGGCTGACCCGGTGGGCCGTGCGGCTCCAGCAGTTCGATTTTGATGTGATACATCGAAAAGGGAAAGAGCATTTGGTGCCGGACGCGCTCTGAAGATCAGTCCCGGAGGTAGGGACCATTGAAAGCGACAGTCCACCAGACGACAAATGGATACAGGGGATGATGGACAAAGTACGAGGCAATCCAGACCAGTTTGCAGACTGGCATGTGGAGAGAGATGTCCTATGGAAAAGAATCCCCAACTGACATGCGGAACTCAGTGGGAATTTCTGGAAGCAGGTAGTGCCAAAGTCGGATAGGAGTAAAGTCCTCCAAGAGTGCCACGACGATCCCACTGCCGGCCACATGGGCGTAAGTCGTACCTACGACCGAATTGCTCAGAGATTTTTTTGGCCCAAGATGCGTTCTGATGTTCATCGGTATGTCTCAAGATGTAATGTGTGTCAGTCTACTAAGGTGGAGCGACAGCGACCCTTTGGAACAATGGCCACGCGAGCTGGTCAAGCAAGGGAGCCCTGGGAAACTATTTGCATCGATCTGGTGGGACCTTTGCCTCGGTCAACGCAGGGGCATACTCATATCCTGACCGTTGTGGATTATTTTTCCAAATTCTCTTTGATTTTTCCATTACGGCAGGCCACGGTGACACAAGTGTCGAAGATTCTAGAAGATAGAGTATTTTTGCTGTTTGGAGTGCCTGCAACAGTGGTATGTGACAACGGCGTGCAGTTCAAGTCAAAGGAGCTGCAAGCACTGCTGTCAGCCTATGGTACGGATGTGCAATATACCGCGTTCTATCACCCTCAGGCTAATCCAGCGGAAAGGATTAATCAAAACATTAAGCGGATGCTGCGGGCCTATGTGGGAGAAAACCATCGCAAGTGGGACCGAGACTTAGGGCGAATCGGATGTGCGTTACGTACATACACACATGAAGTTATGGGGAGCACGCCTTATTTCGTCAACTTCGGTCGAGAGATGGTAGTCTCCCGGAAGAGGCCAGTTCAGCCAACGGAAGAGAATACTTTGAGGGATCCCTTGAAAAGGGCCGAGAAGCTAAGGATGGTCCGGGATGAGGTACTGAAACACCTCAAGGAAGCTGCAGGCAAGAGTACGCAGCGATACAATTTAAGGAATAGACCTCCACCATTTAAAATCGGTGACTTGGTATGGAGGCGGAACGATGCCCTGTCAGATGCGGCTCAATTCTATTCGGCAAAGCTGGCACCCGAATATCTGGGGCCATATCGAATCGCAAACCGCGAGTCCGCATCTTCTTTCACCTTGACGGATATAGGCGGCCGAAATGCAGGCGTCTGGCACGCGAAGGATTTAAAACGCTACGTTGAGTAGCAATGCCATCGTAGGGAGGTTCCAACAAAAAAAAAAAGAAAAACAAACAACAAACCAAGGGAAACAAGGACGTGAGTAATAAAATAAAGAAAGCTAAATGGACAGCACAACATTAAACATTTTTGAAAAGTAAAAGAAAATGTTACCATAAGCCGGTCCAGGTGACGGTTGTAGCTTGGCGGGGCGTCGTTGTTTTTTTCCTCCTTCCTGCGTTGTTAGTCGTTTTTTTGTTTTTTTTTTTTCCTTCCCACTTCGTTTAAGTTTTACTTTCTTTGTTTCATTTATTTTTCCGCATTGGTCTGCTTAACTCCGGTCCACCTAAAATAGTTTAGCTTAAATTAGATAAGGGTTTTCCTTTAATTAGGAACGTTAGTAATGGGAAGGTAGTTTAACCCACTTTTCCTCCAGGAATACGCTGGGACAGGCAACGATAATAGGGATAGACGAATCAAGCAAGATAGATACGATACAAGGATACATCGATAAAATTTATTTAGTTCTACCTGCGTATCCTGGCTGCTATCAGCTTGATAACCTTTACGTTTTTTTTCCCCCTTTTCCTCGTAGCTGGCGCATAGTGACTGGTGGATTCCGCTTTATTTTTCCCTCCCCCCTCCTTTATTTTCCCCTTTGTTTTCTTTTGTAATTTCCTCCTCCACTTTAGTTTTTTCTTTTTTTCATTTGATGAGCAGTATTACAACAGGCTAAAAGAAAAAGTAGCAAAAATGTTTAGGATAGGTTCGTTTAGATAGGTGTAAGGTTGCGGTTAGTCTACCGAATCAGTTTTTAATGTAGTATTAGAGGGAAAATTATATCAATACGAATAAGGTCAAGTTAGATTTATTTAGGACTAGGCTAGAAAATGAATTTTGAAAGCTCATTTAAAAAAAAAAAAAAAAAAAAAAATTTGGATTCCTATAAATAGGACAAACAAAAAAAAAATATTATAAAAATAATATTGAATTGAACACAAAGAGCCAGGAAAAGAAACTAAAAGAAATAATTCTTACACATTAAAATACTTCCACGGGGGTGGTCGCAGATAGATGTTAGGTCACTATTAGTTAAATTTTACAATCATCTGTTGATTTTAGTTAGATTAGTTACTGAAATTATTAGGTAGAGTAGATAGGAATTTTAGAAAATTTCAGAGGTGCTGGGTAGGCTAGGATTTTTTTTTTAAAGAAGGGGATTGCTTTTCTTGGTTAGATACGTTTGTAGATAGATATTCTTAGAGTAGCAGCTCGGTACTTAAGTTGGCAATGGTCGGCGGTTTAAAGCTGAGTCAGGTTGGAACGTTAAATATTAAATAGGCCAAACACGGATTTCGGAGAAATCCTCTTCAGGCGATGGGGGAAATGTCACCATGAGATAATCGGGGCCAAGTAACCACCATACACTTCCGCCCTCGCGAGATGTATTCGAACCATGACCGACAATCATTCAAGGGTGAACAGGCTCCAATCCGTTTTCAGGTCAGGAGAATAGAAAAATGTAACCTGGATCACATTTTATTTTATTGAATAGAAGGCACTATTTACATGTAGCAATAATTTAACTAACCACCAGGCACTATTAGATTAACTAGATACCAGGCATATCATTAGAGCGCATTACATCAACTACTACGAGGCTATGTCAACCGTCGCAGCAGCGTCAATGTTATACAATTTATGCGCTACATGATGACAATCCGCCACTTAATCGAACTAAAGCTGAAGCGAATTGCCACCGCAAGGACCAAAACAGGGCAGCTAAACTGCACGGCTCAACCAACCAAGCAATCGCTAACCGCCACCCACTCAATGGAGGACACATCGAAAAGGAGAAGACAGACAAGGATGCACCAGTGGTAATAGGGAAGAACCGAACCGAAACGTCGTTGTGGGTAATTCAAAACCTGATGTTGATCGCCCCATTTCGCCCCATTACACGAATTATCACTTCCACAACATCTGCGCGGCGGCCGCGGAAACTCTTCAACCAACCTCAAACCTAATTATTTTAGGGGGAAATGCCAAGTGGAAACCTACTAGGGAAGCCTAGGCCCAATTATCACACGAGTTTCCATAATATCCGCGCGGCAGCCGCGACAACACTCTGATCAACCACAAAACTAATAATTTTAGGGGGAAAGTAGCAAGCCACAACCTACCAGGATTGAGGAATCCACTTTACGCGACTCGAGCACTCATAATCACGCAAAACCACCGAAAATAGCACCCGCGCGGCGACCATTGCAAAACATAAACAATTGCGATTGACGTTTCGGAACAACTCGGATAATCCATCCCATATGATTTCAGTGGGACGGCGTGAACATGGAACATGGGAAATGGAGCGAACCAACCCGAACCGGGACAATTCTCGGAAGAGCGGTGGAATGTGTGCAAAGTTCGTTAACCGGGGAGAAAAATCCGGGAAAGTGGTCCCGCCGTTATTTTGTGGAGGTGATATAAGGAGGAGATTTGGCGTGCTCGTTCTTCTTTTCCTTTGGTTTTTTTTGCTGTGGACGGAAGTGCTGAAGTGAATACTGGTGTCGAAGTTGTCATATAAAAGTTAATAAGGGTGATCATTGTTGGCGAGCGTTAAATTTGTGGCATAAAGCAACTATAACTCTCGGTGCGGGTTGTGTCGGTTGGCGTAATTCTCCTCTAAGGAGCCGTTCGAGTACGAAGGACGCAGAAAGGGGCCCCCACCGGTTAGGGAAATTGTAGGTGAGCGAGTAAGAGTGCCTTTAAAATATAAATTACTACCTTCGATACAAATCAAATATATTTTATTTAATCTGTAAATGCTGTAATGTAAGTGATCCAGGAGGATAGGTTTTTTTAGTTCTATTAGTGAGAAAAATAGATGAATTGTGTAACGGATTGGAGCCGCTGGTTTTTCTTTCAATTATCGGAGTTCTTTCTTTCCTCGCTAATCGCGAAAGTGAAGGTTGTTGCCTAAAAGGAAGTGGCCACAAAGTGTATGGTGGCAGAACGTAGTGCAGGTGGCTCTGCAGGAAGTGTGGTTTTAGGCGAAGATTCCTTTTGTGTGACTTTAGGCAAAGTTTTCTTTCAGCGAGTTTTAGTTAAAGGCTTTGCTTCGGTGATAGGAGGAAGGTTGTTGCCTAAAAGAAAGTGGCCACAAAGTGTATGGTGGCAGAACGTAGTGCAGGTGGCTCTGCAGGAAGTGTGGTTTTAGGCGAAGATCCCTTTTGTGTGACTTAGGCAAGGTTTTCTTTCAGCGGGTTTTAGGCAAAGACTTTGCTACGGTGATAGGAGGAAACTTTCGAGTGTGCCGCGACGGGGGCTATCGCAACGAATAGCACATCCTGTGAAAACCTAGCTCCCCAGGGTATTCAAACAAGGAGCAACGGCTCTGGTCGAGGGTTCGCGCTTCAAGCGACCAGTTGGCCCCAGGGATACACAAAGTAAGCGCGTGGCGTCACCACGACTCGTCTCCGCGAGTTGGCCGGCAATATCCCTGAGGTCGCGCCGTGAACGGCTTGATTTTGTACGTAACAGTTTTGGCGCCCAACGTGGGGCCGTAAGTCATGTGGTGAAAGTGATAGTGTACAAATTGTAAAGTGAAAGAGTGAGAAATAGTGGGTCAGTGGTGTAGTGCGAGTGCAAGTGAAGTGTTAATTTGCGGGAGTGTGAAGTAAAGGGTGGAAAGAGTGATTGTGCGTGCTAAGTGTGAATTTGTGGTTTCAATTTTAAGTGAAAAGTGCGATATTTTTGGAATAGAAGTGCGAACGAGTCTGAATTTAGAGTGTTTGAGGAGATAGTGCGATAGAGGGTGACTGTGGATAGTGAGTTGTATGTTGAGTGGTGGGTAAGGTAGTGAGTGAAATTGCGTGAGTTGGTGACTGAATTAAGTGATTCTGTTTGTGGGTTGTGTGGATGACTTAGAGTGCGTGCTTAAGGTTATGTGAGTAGATTGATTGTTTGTTTTGTGTGGAAAATTGTGTGAGTGGATGCAATTAGTTTAAGATTGTGTAAACAAAATTCTATAAATAAAACAAAACTTTTGAAGCAAATAATTGTTTGGAATATTAGAATAAGTGCTAGAATTAGATTTATTTTCCAGCACACACCAGAAGGATGGCGAAAACGATAAAAATCCTGGTGGATAGGCTCGCGAAGGATGAGCTGGTGTATGAGCTGGCAATCCGGGAGGAGCCAGAAGGAACGGTCGACGACATGGGGCGCCGTCTAAGGAAGGCTTTGAAGTCCGAACAAGATGCCGATGAGAGCTTCGTGGATTTACAGGCCTACCCATTCACTCCAGCAGAGGATATTGAAGCGGTTTTGAATAAATTGGAGGAAATCCTGACCCTGACTAGGAATTTCAAAGGGAACAAGGAATGCTCCGACTTCCTAAAAATTAGGAACAAAATCGGGTATGCGTTGCGCCGTTGGGAGTACGTACCCACTACGGATCCTGGCCTTGCAGGACAGGCAAAGAAAATAAAGAGGGGGTTGTTGATGGCGTTAGGGGACCTGATAGACAAGGCTGAAGGTGAGGGCGGCGAAGGGAAAGAGTGTACAACACTAGCTCAGGGGTCAGCAGAACCAGTGGAAAGGGAGCGCAAGCAACCACCATTAACCAGCGTGGCCGGACCGTCCAGGAGGATGGAGCAGGAGGAACCCGAAAGGAGGAATTTGTCGGCTATCACCGAGGAACTGGAACCTCGAACCCCGGAACTGCGGCATGGACCCGTATATTCTACCCCGCGGGTGGAACATGATCTGAGGAAGCCACCAGACATAGCCAAATGGGGTATTCGGTTCTCCAGTGACTCTCCAGGGTCAGTAAACGCCTTTTTGGAGAGGGTAGAGGAGATCCGAGTGGCCAAAGGAGTATCTCAGGACCAATTTTTCCGAATGGCAGCGGAACTCTTCGAGGGCAAAGCCTTGGTGTGGAGGAGTTGTTACCACCAAACTATGAAGACCAGTTGTTGGAGGAAATTCGTCATCGCACCCAAGGTAGAGACGAATCAATCGGTGTGTACGTGGCTGTCATGGATGGGTTGTTTAGACGGTTGAACGAGCCATATACAGAGATAGAGAAAATGAAGATTTTACGTAAAAACATAAGTCCCTTTTACCAGACACGATTATCCCTGAGGAAAATTGCCACGGTCTCCGAGTTGATTACCCTGGGACGAGAGCTGGAGGAAACTCGGGCGACGGTAGAAGCCTTCGTGCCTCCTCCGGATGGACGGACGACTAGACTGCTAGAACCAGACTTGGCCTACGTGGAGGCTTATCCTCTGGATGCGGTGGCTCCTGCCAGCAATATACAGCGTGGCGCTTGTTGGACATGTGATGGGACAGGCCATTTTGCGCGAGAGTGCCAAGAGCCTCGAAGATGTCCGAACTGTTCACCAAGTGCGGCAACTACTCAGAAGCCAGTAAGCCAACCTCTTGCCACGTCATCGGGAAACGGTCGCGGTGCCCAGTAGCCGGCGTACTGGGTACCACCTCTACCAGTAAAAGAAAGGCTGCAAGCGGAAGGATATCCTATGTATTCACTCAGGAGTCAGGAGATGTGCGCCCCCATCTCTCCGTGGATATTATGGGGAATAAGTTTACCGGCTTGGTGGACTCAGGTGCCTCCACTACTATTGCAGGTAAGGAAGGATGGCTCCGTTTACAAGAGATAGGGGTAGAACTGGGGTCAACGGCACAAGAGGCAGTTCGCTTAGCAGATGAGGGGCAGTGTAAGGTGTTGGGAAAAGTTTTAGTCCCGATTGAATTGCAGAGGAGGACAAGGTGGCTAGAGATGTTGGTGGTCCCTTCGCTACCCCATGGTCTGATTTTGGGGGTAGACTTTTTGAGGGGATTCGGAATTACCCTTAATCCCCGGCATGAGCGATGGGATTTCGTTAGTGAAGTCACCCCAACAGCAGGCCACTTGCATAGCAGGTCCATCCTCCCTCACCCAGACGAATTGCGTTTGGAGGAGATGGTGAATGGCGAGTTCTCGCGTATGGGAGAAGGGCTGGGGTGTACCTCCTTGGTGGAGCACGTCATTAAGACGGATGCAATGCCCATCAAGCAGAGATACTATCCGGTCTCACCAGCCCTCCAAAAGCACATCAACGCGGAATTGGAGGAAATGTTGAGTCTGGGGGTGGTCGAGCCTTCTTCAAGCGCGTGGTCCTCGCCTATTCTAATGGTAAAGAAGAAGGATGGAAGTTACCGATTTTGTGTGGATTTCCGAAAAGTTAATAAAGTGACCGAAAAAGACGCCTACCCCCTTCCCTATATATCAGCCACCCTGGACAAACTGCGGGATGCCAAGTACTTGTCTACGCTAGACATTAAATCAGCGTACTGGCAGGTGCCAGTGCAGAAGGAGTCTCGACAGTTCACCGCTTTCACCATACCCGGGAGGGGATTATTCCAGTTCTGTAGAATGCCTTTTGGACTGTCAAATGCACCGGCTACCTGGCAGCGCTTGATCGACCGTGTTTTAGGCCCGGAGTTAGAGCCCTATGTCTTCACATACCTCGACGACATAATCATCGTGACGCAGACCTTCGAGAAACACTTGGAGATTTTGAAGGAAGTGTTTAGGCGTCTGAGGGACGCCGGGGTGAAACTCTCGCGGGACAAGTGCTATTTCTGTCGGTCGCGATTGCGCTACCTAGGGTATGTAGTCGATGGGAACGGATTGAGCGCAGACCCAGAAAAGGTAGAAAGTGTTATGAATATCCCCAGGCCACAAAGCATGAAGCAGATTCGACAGTTCCTGGGTATGGTATCGTGGTACCGTCGGTTTATCCCAGACCATGCCTCTCTGGTAGCGCCTTTAACAGGGCTCCTGCGTAAGGATAAGAAAATGCAATGGTCTCCGGAGTGCGAATTAGCGTTCAACAGGTGTAAGTTGAAATTAGCGTCAGCCCCAATATTGTCTTGTCCCGACTTCAGTTTGCCTTTTAACGTACAGACAGACGCATCAGATGTCGGACTGGGGGCGGAATTGAGCCAGGCCTTCCCAGAGGGAGAGCGGGTAATCTGCTATTTAAGCCGGTCGTTGAGTAGGGCCGAAAGGAAATATTCCACGACGGAAAAAGAGTGCCTAGCCGTCCTTTGGGCAGTAGAAAAGCTTCGGCCCTATATCGAAGGAACGAAATTCAACGTGTTCACGGATCACCATTCCCTGGTCTGGCTGCACAATCTAAAGGATCCCACGGGTCGGCTGATCCGGTGGGCCGTGCGGCTCCAGCAGTTCGATTTTGATGTGATACATCGAAAAGGGAAAGAGCATTTGGTGCCGGACGCGCTCTGAAGATCAGTCCCGGAGGTAGGGACCATTGAAAGCGACAGTCCACCAGACGACAAATGGATACAGGGGATGATGGACAAAGTACGAGGCAATCCAGACCAGTTTGCAGACTGGCGTGTGGAGAGAGATGTCCTATGGAAAAGAATCCCCAACTGACATGCGGAACTCAGTGGGAATTTCTGGAAGCAGGTAGTGCCAAAGTCGGATAGGAGTAAAGTCCTCCAAGAGTGCCACGACGATCCCACTGCCGGCCACATGGGCGTAAGTCGTACCTACGACCGAATTGCTCAGAGATTTTTTTGGCCCAAGATGCGTTCTGATGTTCATCGGTATGTCTCAAGATGTAATGTGTGTCAGTCTACTAAGGTGGAGCGACAGCGACCCTTTGGAACAATGGCCACGCGAGCTGGTCAAGCAAGGGAGCCCTGGGAAACTATTTGCATCGATCTGGTGGGACCTTTGCCTCGGTCAACGCAGGGGCATACTCATATCCTGACCGTTGTGGATTATTTTTCCAAATTCTCTTTGATTTTTCCATTACGGCAGGCCACGGTGACACAAGTGTCGAAGATTCTAGAAGATAGAGTATTTTTGCTGTTTGGAGTGCCTGCAACAGTGGTATGTGACAACGGCGTGCAGTTCAAGTCAAAGGAGCTGCAAGCACTGCTGTCAGCCTATGGTACGGATGTGCAATATACCGCGTTCTATCACCCTCAGGCTAATCCAGCGGAAAGGATTAATCAAAACATTAAGCGGATGCTGCGGGCCTATGTGGGAGAAAACCATCGCAAGTGGGACCGAGACTTAGGGCGAATCGGATGTGCGTTACGTACATACACACATGAAGTTATGGGGAGCACGCCTTATTTCGTCAACTTCGGTCGAGAGATGGTAGTCTCCCGGAAGAGGCCAGTTCAGCCAACGGAAGAGAATACTTTGAGGGATCCCTTGAAAAGGGCCGAGAAGCTAAGGATGGTCCGGGATGAGGTACTGAAACACCTCAAGGAAGCTGCAGGCAAGAGTACGCAGCGATACAATTTAAGGAATAGACCTCCACCATTTAAAATCGGTGACTTGGTATGGAGGCGGAACGATGCCCTGTCAGATGCGGCTCAATTCTATTCGGCAAAGCTGGCACCCGAATATCTGGGGCCATATCGAATCGCAAACCGCGAGTCCGCATCTTCTTTCACCTTGACGGATATAGGCGGCCGAAATGCAGGCGTCTGGCACGCGAAGGATTTAAAACGCTACGTTGAGTAGCAATGCCATCGTAGGGAGGTTCCAACAAAAAAAAAAAGAAAAACAAACAACAAACCAAGGGAAACAAGGACGTGAGTAATAAAATAAAGAAAGCTAAATGGACAGCACAACATTAAACATTTTTGAAAAGTAAAAGAAAATGTTACCATAAGCCGGTCCAGGTGACGGTTGTAGCTTGGCGGGGCGTCGTTGTTTTTTTCCTCCTTCCTGCGTTGTTAGTCGTTTTTTTGTTTTTTTTTCCTTCCCACTTCGTTTAAGTTTTACTTTCTTTGTTTCATTTATTTTTCCGCATTGGTCTGCTTAACTCCGGTCCACCTAAAATAGTTTAGCTTAAATTAGATAAGGGTTTTCCTTTAATTAGGAACGTTAGTAATGGGAAGGTAGTTTAACCCACTTTTCCTCCAGGAATACGCTGGGACAGGCAACGATAATAGGGATAGACGACTCAAGCAAGATAGATACGATACAAGGATACATCGATAAAATTTATTTAGTTCTACCTGCGTATCCTGGCTGCTATCAGCTTGATAACCTTTACGTTTTTTTTCCCCCTTTTCCTCGTAGCTGGCGCATAGTGACTGGTGGATTCCGCTTTATTTTTCCCTCCCCCCTCCTTTATTTTCCCCTTTGTTTTCTTTTGTAATTTCCTCCTCCACTTTAGTTTTTTCTTTTTTTCATTTGATGAGCAGTATTACAACAGGCTAAAAGAAAAAGTAGCAAAAATGTTTAGGATAGGTTCGTTTAGATAGGTGTAAGGTTGCGGTTAGTCTACCGAATCAGTTTTTAATGTAGTATTAGAGGGAAAATTATATCAATACGAATAAGGTCAAGTTAGATTTATTTAGGACTAGGCTAGAAAATGAATTTTGAAAGCTCATTTAAAAAAAAAAAAAAAAAAAAATTTGGATTCCTATAAATAGGACAAACAAAAAAAAAAATATTATAAAAATAATATTGAATTGAACACAAAGAGCCAGGAAAAGAAACTAAAAGAAATAATTCTTACACATTAAAATACTTCCACGGGGGTGGTCGCAGATAGATGTTAGGTCACTATTAGTTAAATTTTACAATCATCTGTTGATTTTAGTTAGATTAGTTACTGAAATTATTAGGTAGAGTAGATAGGAATTTTAGAAAATTTCAGAGGTGCTGGGTAGGCTAGGATTTTTTTTTTAAAGAAGGGGATTGCTTTTCTTGGTTAGATACGTTTGTAGATAGATATTCTTAGAGTAGCAGCTCGGTACTTAAGTTGGCAATGGTCGGCGGTTTAAAGCTGAGTCAGGTTGGAACGTTAAATATTAAATAGGCCAAACACGGATTTCGGAGAAATCCTCTTCAGGCGATGGGGGAAATGTCACCATGAGATAATCGGGGCCAAGTAACCACCATACACTTCCGCCCTCGCGAGATGTATTCGAACCATGACCGACAATCATTCAAGGGTGAACAGGCTCCAATCCGTTTTCAGGTCAGGAGAATAGAAAAATGTAACCTGGATCACATTTTATTTTATTGAATAGAAGGCACTATTTACATGTAGCAATAATTTAACTAACCACCAGGCACTATTAGATTAACTAGATACCAGGCATATCATTAGAGCGCATTACATCAACTACTACGAGGCTATGTCAACCGTCGCAGCAGCGTCAATGTTATACAATTTATGCGCTACATGATGACAATCCGCCACTTAATCGAACTAAAGCTGAAGCGAATTGCCACCGCAAGGACCAAAACAGGGCAGCTAAACTGCACGGCTCAACCAACCAAGCAATCGCTAACCGCCACCCACTCAATGGAGGACACATCGAAAAGGAGAAGACAGACAAGGATGCACCAGTGGTAATAGGGAAGAACCGAACCGAAACGTCGTTGTGGGTAATTCAAAACCTGATGTTGATCGCCCCATTTCGCCCCATTACACGAATTATCACTTCCACAACATCTGCGCGGCGGCCGCGGAAACTCTTCAACCAACCTCAAACCTAATTATTTTAGGGGGAAATGCCAAGTGGAAACCTACTAGGGAAGCCTAGGCCCAATTATCACACGAGTTTCCATAATATCCGCGCGGCAGCCGCGACAACACTCTGATCAACCACAAAACTAATAATTTTAGGGGGAAAGTAGCAAGCCACAACCTACCAGGATTGAGGAATCCACTTTACGCGACTCGAGCACTCATAATCGCGCAAAACCACCGAAAATAGCACCCGCGCGGCGACCATTGCAAAACATAAACAATTGCGATTGACGTTTCGGAACAACTCGGATAATCCATCCCATATGATTTCAGTGGGACGGCGTGAACATGGAACATGGGAAATGGAGCGAACCAACCCGAACCGGGACGATTCTCGGAAGAGCGGTGGAATGTGTGCAAAGTTCGTTAACCGGGGAGAAAAATCCGGGAAAGTGGTCCCGCCGTTATTTTGTGGAGGTGATATAAGGAGGAGATTTGGCGTGCTCGTTCTTCTTTTCCTTTGGTTTTTTTTTGCTGTGGACGGAAGTGCTGAAGTGAATACTGGTGTCGAAGTTGTCATATAAAAGTTAATAAGGGTGATCATTGTTGGCGAGCGTTAAATTTGTGGCATAAAGCAACTATAACTCTCGGTGCGGGTTGTGTCGGTTGGCGTAATTCTCCTCTAAGGAGCCGTTCGAGTACGAAGGACGCAGAAAGGGGCCCCCACCGGTTAGGGAAATTGTAGGTGAGCGAGTAAGAGTGCCTTTAAAATATAAATTACTACCTTCGATACAAATCAAATATATTTTATTTAATCTGTAAATGCTGTAATGTAAGTGATCCAGGAGGATAGGTTTTTTTAGTTCTATTAGTGAGAAAAATAGATGAATTGTGTAACGGATTGGAGCCGCTGGTTTTTCTTTCAATTATCGGAGTTCTTTCTTTCCTCGCTAATCGCGAAAGTGAAGGTTGTTGCCTAAAAGGAAGTGGCCACAAAGTGTATGGTGGCAGAACGTAGTGCAGGTGGCTCTGCAGGAAGTGTGGTTTTAGGCGAAGATTCCTTTTGTGTGACTTTAGGCAAAGTTTTCTTTCAGCGAGTTTTAGTTAAAGGCTTTGCTTCGGTGATAGGAGGAAGGTTGTTGCCTAAAAGAAAGTGGCCACAAAGTGTATGGTGGCAGAACGTAGTGCAGGTGGCTCTGCAGGAAGTGTGGTTTTAGGCGAAGATCCCTTTTGTGTGACTTAGGCAAGGTTTTCTTTCAGCGGGTTTTAGGCAAAGACTTTGCTACGGTGATAGGAGGAAACTTTCGAGTGTGCCGCGACGGGGGCTATCGCAACGAATAGCACATCCTGTGAAAACCTAGCTCCCCAGGGTATTCAAACAAGGAGCAACGGCTCTGGTCGAGGGTTCGCGCTTCAAGCGACCAGTTGGCCCCAGGGATACACAAAGTAAGCGCGTGGCGTCACCACGACTCGTCTCCGCGAGTTGGCCGGCAATATCCCTGAGGTCGCGCCGTGAACGGCTTGATTTTGTACGTAACAGTAGTTGTTTGTGCTCAAGTGATTCTATTTTTTCAACGTTTATTTTGAGAGAATTAATAGCATCCTCAATATCAAGGGGGTTTATGATATGAAGTACTATGTCGTAATTTTGAATAATGAGAACATCTTCCAATTTTATCTCGACAAATCCGTTATCGTTATGTATCTCTTCTACAATCAGAGCTCCCATCAATGTTGTCGGTAATATCATTAAAACCATTAATATCCAATTGACCTGAAAATTTGTTTGGCCGTTTAATATTGGTTGGATGTATGTTATCTAGTTTTAGCTTCCTATACTTAGGTTCATTCTTATGTCTTAAAGCCTTGTAATTTTTAACATAGCCCTCTTCTTTAAGTAACTCTATTTCTTCCCGATTCTCATTAAGCCTATTTATTCTCTTTTCTTTTGTGTGTTTTAGAAGTTCTTCTATTTTGGCTCTATCTACATTGCCCTCTTCAACATCTATCGGTCTAGCATTAATAGTGTAATGATTCCCACTATTCCCACTAAATAAGTTGCATAAACTCAATTAAATCATTCATTCATAATACAAATACTCAAATTGTATTTCGTCTCATATTCCAATCCCATGGTAAGGTCATAAATTACTATCACGAGCCATTGCATTGGAATATGAAAACAAAACATGTCGCAAAGACTAATGTGACGACGAACGTATGTAACATGAAACCTACCTCATTACTCAACGTTCAATTTCTTTCACTTTCACTTTTCTTCCGCATTCGATTTGCAATGTGCATGCTAGCGACCTAGTAATGCACTTGAGACGACGAAATTTATGACCTAGAAAAAAGGTCATAAATTGCATTGCGATGATGAGTGTGGTAAATGGAAATGCGAGGTGTTGATGACCACACAAGTTGAACGTTAAGTAATGAGGGCGTGAGAAATAGATTTACAAACAATGAGTAGAATTAGTATAAAAGAAAAAGAATGTATTGATTCGGGATCAGTAAATTCTGACCCGTCCGATAATAAAGAGTTCGGCCAAAGTATATCTTAGGCTGGTATTTATTAAAAAGACGAATACAAGATTTTATTGATCAAAAATACTTTGGCTGGTTTATTCGGCCGAACTTAGATACTCTTACTGCATAGAAGTTGTTACTTCGGTGCATAGTCGAATTTGGCCAGATAACAATCAGGCTAGACGACAAATTAGGTAAATACAAATTGAATTAAATTAAATCCTAGAAGGACTAACACGATAATAGTAGAATGTACCGATTTATTGTACCATTCCACACATTTGAAAACCCTTTCTTGAATTGATAATTCCGATTTTTCTACCTCTAGCGTTCTAAGTTTATCTCCTAGGGTGTTGTGAAAACTATTTATATCAGCATTGCCAGTATGGCTGTTTGGTTTGGTGAAATGAACTTCCACTTCCTCTTGTCTCAAAAAATCCTTGACATTAACTGAATTATACTCATTATGCATTACAAAGCGCTTAGGCTTACCCCTAATTGAGAAGTATAGCCTAAGTTTTTCTACAATAGTTACACTTTTCCTATCCTCCAAATAAAGTGCTACTACGAATTTAGAAAATTTGTCAATAAATGTTATAAAACTATGTTTTTTGTTAGTGTATGTATCTACATGAACTATTTGGTTAGTGTTATTTGGGGTTTCCGTTATATAAAATTTGGGTTTCAAAGGCTTTCGATCATATTTCGCTCGATTACATGTGTCACAATTATTGATATATTTTTGGATTGTCCGTTTTAAATTTTTGAAATAGATTATTCTCTTTAGACCTGCATAGTTTTCGTTTATACCACCATGTCCCGTTTCCTTCTTATGATACTTGGCAATATGTTTGTATGCTTCTTCCTCGTTTTTCATATCTTTAGCATGGTAGACACATTTATAAAAAGATATTCTTTTGTCAAATATTTCTATCAACTTTAACTGAACTAAGTTATATTCATGCTCGGACAGATCCGAGTAAATTCCTACTTTTCCAGGTTTTAAAAATCTTCGGAATATGTCAATCATAAAATTAGTTGAGATATCTTCGGCACTTACAAATATTTTGCGTTTTTTGTCTATAGTCTCAACCTCTTTTACTTTATCTTTTGTTAGTATGATTTGGGTGAAAAAGCGATTGACAACTGTTTCCAGTATCGGAAAATGATCGTTCTGTTCCTCTTCTTGCGAATGTATGGTAGCATCAGTAGTTGAGTTGTCTTCCTCCGGCAATCTTTCCTCAAGTGCATTGATTTCTCCTGTTTCCGTATTTATCTTGCTCATAAAGTCCGCTGCCTTGTTGTCCTTACCTTTTATATATACGATATGGATATCATATTCACCTAACTTCAATAACCAACGCTGTAACCTTGGATTTATGTCTTTGCCCTTGTGTTTAGTTTGTAGCCATTTTAGTGGTTGATGATCCGTCATCAAGTCAAAACTTCTGCCATAAATATACGGACGAAAATAATTGACGGCCCAAACGATCGCAAGAAGCTCCTTTTCCGTGGTAGAATACTTTTTTTCGTGTTCGTTTAAGGTCCTGCTAGCATAACTTATAGGATGTTCATCCTGTGTTAGAACTGCTCCTATCGCAAAATCACTAGCATCCGTAACCAGTTTAAATTTCTTATTGAAATCCGGATACTTAAGTATCGGCGGGTTATTTAACATTTTCTTTAATTTATTAAATGTGTCAGTATACTGAGGGTCATTTATATTGATTTTCGTGTTTTTCTTTAAATATTTGGTCATTCTATGTGCAATCTTTGCATAGTCTTTAACAAATTTTCTGTAATACCCTGTTATACCCAAAAATGACTTTATTTGTTTGGTGGTTTGGGGAAGTTTAAGTTTTTGGATATTTTCTATTTTATTTATGTTTGGTTTTATTCCCTCGGTCGTCAATGAATGTCCAAGATATTCAGTCGATCTAGAAAAAAACGTGCATTTATCTATCTGTATCTTTAAATTATGCTCCCTTAATTCATCAAAGACCTTCTGGATACTCGCCATATGCTCTTCTACTGTTGTGCTGAATATCAAGATGTCATCTAGATACACTACACAAATTTGATTAATATATTCCCTCAATACGGAGTTTATAAGTCCTTGGAATGTCGCTGGGGCATTCTTTAGACCAAACGGCATTCTTACAAACTCGTAGTGTCCCGAGGGTGTCGAAAAGGCAGTTTTCTTTCGATCCTGGTCCTTTATTAGAACCTGGTGGAATCCTTTAGCAAGATCCAGGGTTGTAAAATATTGCGATCTTCCCAATTTCTCTTAAATATTCTCTATGTTGGGTATTGGATATTTATCAGATATTGTGACTTCGTTTAAAGCTCTGTAATCAATGACAATTCTCCATTTCTTCTTGCCCGAATTGTCAAGCTTTTTGGAACGATCCACAACGGTGAGTTGTATGGCGAACAACTTTCTACAATAATGCCTTGCTCCAGCATGTCTTTTATTTGCTTGTTTATCTCTTCCTCGTGGATTTGAGGGTATCTATATATTTTAGAATATACGGGCCTATCCGTACTTGTAACTATTTCGTGTTGTACCTCATGAGTATGAGTTAATCTTTGTCCTTCTTGGAAAAATAATTTCCTGTTTTTCCTAATCAAGTGACCAAGGTTTTCTTTTTCTGCAGCATTCAGGTCCTCTCTTAAGAGTTTTGTCAGGACTTCATCATCTGAAGGGGAACTCTCTAAAGTATTAACATCTTCATATATGAAAGGACATGAGTCGAAAAATTTCGTTTTTACATTATTCACTATTGCTCTTAGAGGCTTTAATAGGTTTTGCCCTAATAAACCATCGAAATTTTTGTTTACGAAGTTGGTGAGTTTCCAACTCATTAAACTTTTTTCATTAAATTCTACTGGTAGTTGTGTAATGATCTCGTGGGAAATCTTTGTTAATCCGCTCAAAGTATTAAAGAATAGAGGATTCTTAAGCATATATCGTTGATATTGGGAAAGTTTATGCCTATTTAAGAGGGTTGTAGTTGATCCTGTATCAACGAGACACTTGATTTTTTCGGTACCAATAGTTGAATTACTATCGGTAAATTTGATTCTTGGCTGGATATTGAAAATTTACCTGTTCTTGGGATACTTGTTCAAAATGATCCACTTCCATGGGTTCGTTTCTACTAATTTTTGAAAATCTTGAATTATCACTACTAAAATTTCTATGATTTTGACGGAATTGATGAGATGGATTATTAGAAAAATTTCTTTTAACAATTTCATCACGATTAAATAGACCACCGGTATTATTTCTTAGTTTTTCTGTGTTTTCGTTAAAGTACTGTCTGTGGTTTTGGTTTCCGTTTGATATTGGAATAAATATGTTGTCCCGTGCTCGTTCTTTGTATCTGTAGTCCTGTCTTATCATTCCCGTCTCTTCAAGTAAGTTATATGCTTCACGTAACTTTTTAACGTTTCTGCTATACACAACACTTGCACAATTTTGGTTTATGCCATTAAGAAAAATTCTCAAAATGATCGATTCGTTGGCTGCCGGGGAAAATTCAATGGGCTTATTTACATCAAATTCGTATTTTGCATTTAGTTTATTCAATATGTTTTTAAGGCTAAATAATATTCACTTACATTATTATTGTTTCTGATGCTGATTGCCTGATGATGTAGATGATGATATGTTTCTCGAACTCCAAAATTATTAATGAGCTCTGCTTTTATTTCGTCCCAGGTTGGATTCTGTCCTAGCGTCCTAATTGCTTGTAGGGCTGGTCCTTGTATTTTGTTTAAGATGTATCGACTGAGAACGTAGCTTTTCATCGCTTGACTTCCGCTTACCATGGATATTATTAATTCGACTTCCCTAATAAACGATGAGAGATCGTAGTGCCTTAGTCCATTGAATTCTTTAATGGCTGCAGCTTCTTTCAGAAGATCTGCTGCACTTATTGTAAATTGCTGCTGATTTTGACCTACAGCGCTGTTTGATTCCGCAGTACTCATCCTTATTCCTTTGTGTGCTATTGCCTCTTGTCACTTTTTGCTTCCAGAATGCAGCTTTTTCTTGCACTAAAGCAATCTTCAGATATGGTTTGCTGAGAGTATACGACAGTTATCACAACTAGTAATTACACAGCCACGATAATTAGTCAATAGCTATCACACTTAACTGTTAATAGTTAACACTTCCACTGTTTTTCAATTTTTTTTATTTATTTAACCAATCTTCGGATTTGGTTAACCGCCGACTGCGCCAGATTAGTAGGTTCACTTTATTTAGAATAAAAAAAGGAAAAAAAAACATTTGTTAACTTTTAATGATTCTCTTTATTAACCGTTTCGTTCAGAACATCGAATGAGACTGGTTGAAGTTCTTAATGTAATTTTAATAGTAACATACGTCCTACTCGACCAACATTAATTAAAATGCTATTGACTTTATTGGTCGACATAAATTCATATTGCAAGTGTTTGCAATATTTGTAATTTCGAAAGTATCACAATAAACGAAAAGAATGTATGTTGCAAACACCTTTGTAAGCAGATTGCAACATGTATGAATGAATGTTGAAACTGTGCTAATAACTTTTAAGGAATTTGTGCCGGCCAATTTACAAAAACTTCATTGTTATTAAATGTTGGTGCAATAGGTGGAGATATTGATGACGTAACTCGTGCGACTGAGATTTTGGTCTTTTATTTTATCCACCACCAAATCATTATCTGCCGCCTTCTGAAAGATAAGAATGTATATTTATTAGTTTTCAGAATTAAACTTACAAATCTATTCCGGGAAGGCTGACCCGAAGTTGGAATCACATTTTGGACGAAAATATTTTCTGTCAATGCCTAATTATATAGTCCTCCTCAAAATCGTCGCTACAAAGGATGCTTACTTTTGTTAAGGGCCGAATTACGTTTCCTAGTCTGCTGAACCATACATACCTTCGAGTCTGGTCTAGAGGAAATCTGTTGTTGTTTAATAGGATTTATTAAATACAATTGACCTATAAGAAATTTTGCATAATGTTGTTTTCAAAAGAAAAAATATTAAACATATAAATATATACAAAGGAAATATTTCACGGATGATTAAGTCAGCAAATAAAATTTTTTGAATTTTTAATGAGCCCCCATAAATATTTCCCTTTGACCATGTCAAAGGCTTAACGGGAATGTTCGTTAAACCCGTAGATTATGATAATCAAGATTAAGCCACGCCCGTTATAAATAAACTTGATAAATAAATTATTACAATTTTTCTATCCCGGAGCACTCTGGGCCTCTGGTAGAGACCTTCGACTGGGGCCCTCGGACCCGGTTAGCCCAATGAAGAGGGGCCGTGCGCCACTCGCTTTTCCAATGGGCCCCACGGGAGTCGCCAAGCGAGAATCGCGACTCGTCGAAGACTCGTACCGGCACCGATGTTATTTCCGCGCTCGCGTACCGAATGTGTCGCCTATTCCTCCCTACACCAACTCGCACACCTAAACAGCGCGTGGAATCTAAGGGGAATTTATGTCCTGCCGGACCCTTGAGCCACACCACGTGTTGGCGGAGCACCCTCCAGCCTTCCACACCTGGGGTACTATTCGTGCTCGCCCACTACGCCACTTCCCGAGCCAAACCTTACACTTTGGCACGTTCCACTTGTGGAAATAAATTCTACAAAAGCAAATATTATTGGAAATAATTATTATTGTCGGGAAATTCAGATTTAAAAATAAATTATACAAAAAAAGAAATACTACAACGAAAATACTCTTACGCTTGTATGTCGATAGTAGCTAACTGTCCGGGGGCCCCCTAGTCTGCGGCTTCCAACTGTAGCGTTCTCCTGGCTTTCTCCATCAATCGCCTTTTCCCGTGCAATTCGCCGAAATCTGCCGTCCCGCCAACTCCAAAATTGCACTTTCTTGAATATTCCGCCTCCAATCGCCTTTTTCCGTGCAGTTCACCGAAATCTGCCGTCCCGCTAACTCCAAAATTGTATTTTCTTGAATATCCCGCCTAACCTCCAAAAGAAAATTCCGCCAAAAACGCTCGCCTAGTCGAGTTCCCAGAATCCAAAGAAGAGAGCTTTTCAAGCTCCATCCGGGGCCTTATATCGTTTCTGGTTGCCACGCTTTCCTCCAAGCGAGCTTCCGAACGTGGCTCCACTTTCTCGTCCAGTGGAGGCGCGCGGCATTACGGACTTTGCTGCATTATCCGTAGGCGTTGTTGTAATCGTTCAGCTGAACGCACTGATCATATGGCAGCTCAAAAGCTCTCGGTGGGAACTGTCATTCCCAATGTTTATTTATTTGCCGAGACCAACTTTTGTTCTCTTGTTCGAAGCATGTATTTATAGTTGAGTCTTGAAATGCGAATACAGACGACGATCAAGAATTTACAATATCTGATAAAATTGATCTTTCCTTCATTTTCATCCGAAGTAACGCGCGAGCGGCAAGTATAATTGGTTAATCGTCGAATCAGTGTGTACGCTTGTTTGTTTTTGTTTAAGAACTTTTCGGCTTCCTGCCACCTTCCTTTGTGAGACCGCCGGAAAATCCTGCTTCTGGTGTTATTGGTGACGTTGCCGGTCGTTTTCTGGTCGATCGCGATGCACCAGGTGATGATTTTTCTGTTGGTGAGTCAACTGCATTCTTATTGGACGATGATGGTGTACTTGAACTATCCTTTTGGTTTTGAATTGTTTTCGCTTATTGGTCCGTCAAATAAATGTCGGAAGCACTGACTTTAATGTCTTTTCCGTCTATGTCTACAGTGTACATTACTTTTTCGCCGCCTTTGTCGATTGCTTTCACTGTACCTAGTTCATAGTCATCGTCGAGCAGAGCATAGACAGAATGATCCTTCAATGGTAGAGTATCTCCTTCGCCAAACACAATTGATTCTCGTGGAAGTATTTTGGATGCTCCGTCTTCAAATAAAACTACAAATTTGTTGCCGGCCTTCTCTTCTGTCACTCGTCCCGCATAATATTTTTTTATCAACCCATTCGGCTAAGCAACAGTAGAGCGATGATGTTTCAGCCACACTTTTTGAAGGTGTATCCTGTGTTTTGCTAGTCGGCGACAGTGGTTTGCCCTGTTTGGTCTGTTTAGGTTTGGACTCTTCCTCATCATCACTCTGCGATTTTGTAAGTGCTCTTTTCCGCGTGCGTTTCTCCACCTTCTTTGTTGGTGTTTCTGTCTCGTTTTCTTGTTGACTCGCTGATTTTCCTTTGCTAACTGCTTTCTTGCTACTTCCCGTGACCTTTCCTTTGGGCGTAGTAGGTTCCTCTTTGGGCGTAGAAGGTTCCTCTTTTTGACACATATTGTTCAAGATGGATATGATGTCGTCCGTTTGCGGTGCGGCAACACGTACACCCAAACAATGACTTCTTATCGCAGCGATTACATTCGATGTGGAGTTGACGGACAGTATAATTCGGCAGGTGGCGATATACTTCTCCATCGTTCGACGAAGCGCATGTTGAGCATCTTTGTCAAGCCTTTCACTTCAGACAACACAATTACTTGAAATTATTCTGGCCAGCTGGGTCAATTTGGTGAGTTTGTGCTACTTGTTTGATGAGGTCAATAACAACCACCCGATCGTATATTCCAGCGTCCGACGGGTTAACTTCAAGATGGTAATATCTCCGCTTTCCATATAATACCATATAATTTATAGGATTAAATACATTTTAAATATCTACTTCCGCTTGGCTCGGGAAGTTATCCTCGCGCGAGAACTTATATATATATATATATATATATATATATATATATATATATATATATATATATATATATATATATATATATATATATATATATATATATATATATATATATACATATATATATATATATATATATATATATATATATATATACATATATATATATATATATATATATATATATATATATATATATATATATATATATATATATATATTTTTTTTTTTTTTTTATTATACTTTTAAATAAGACCGCGGGCACCCTTAAACTCGTGTGTGGAAGGCTCCCGTGACAATCCCCCCCTTACTTCAAGGGAATTTTCCTAAAATTCACTCATTGAAAAACTATTCCTCAGATCAATATTTTCCTAAAATTCACTCATTGAAAAACTATTCCTCAGATCAATATCTTAAATTGGATTTCACCCTTAACTGTTCTAAGTCGTGTGCCTATCAATAATCTGTTAATTCTAACCTACGCCTAACAATAATCTGCTACTTCTAAACTATTTACCCTAACGCCTATCGACCAGAATTTCCTCGAAGCCTCTCTTCTATTTCCCATTTGTCACTCCCCTTAACTCGAACCACATTAAGTTAGTCCTAATGCCAACGGTCTATTCTTTTTTTTTTTAAACTCAAGTTCGGATGAAGGAAGATAAAATAATACAAAAAATAAAAAGGAAAAAGTGCGCAAATACATGATCCAACTATATCACCTTGTGCCGCGAACTAACGATAAACGGAAAGGAAAAGGAGTCAATCAGGTCACTCCAGCTGACAACGTAGCTAAGATTAAGCAGAGACGGTATATATTTCATTTTCTTCATGTTTTGCCGTCCAGAATATTTCAAATTGCTCTATATTCCGAATTCTATATTTCTAAACTCCTAACGTATTTTAAATTATATATATATTTATTCTAAATTGTAATATGCTATGAACTCGATTATAAACTATCTGGATTCTAAATTACACTATATGTACCGCCTACTTTAACATAAGCATCGCCTAATTTTCTCCATTTTATACGGCCTATATTCTAATATAAGTCACAGTTTATGACTTCGGCATCCTAATCTAGTCTAAACTGTAATACCGCTACATTCTACATCTTCCCCCTGTCTCAGGCTCGTAACGCCTTGCATAGCAAACCTGTGCGACCTGCCAGTACGATTTCCGTCCGACGACTTCTTTTCCGAAAACTTCGCGTCTCCCGGAGAGTGAAACGTGATTTGACATAACTAGGCCAGTTAGTTAATCCCGATAGGACGTAAGACGAGGACCACGGGGTCCTTAGACCGTAGCGCGCGCGTCCCGATACGCGTTGCCATCGACGAGACTTACTTGCCGCATTACTAGTCGGTTGCGCATAATCCGCTTACTATTTAAACTAATACTATAACCCACCACCACCTCAAAGAAACTTAGCACTAGTACCCTCCACCATCTTACTGATTAAACTTATTAGCTAACTTATTCCCTAATTCGCTGGTCGGCCTCCCTCGCACACTCGACATTGTTTGCGGTCTCAGGATAGGTATGGCTTGAGGTCCTTTGCGTGCCAGGTCCCTGCACTCCTTCCATCCATATCCAGTAGTCTGAACAGAGCTGGTGACTCGCGTTTTTCAATTTTGAAGGGGCCAAGGTACTCCGGTGCCAGTTTAGCCGAGTAGTACTGGGCCGCATCAGACAACCCGAAATTCCTCCTCCACACCAAGTCATTGGGGAGGAAGGGGGGGTCCGCCTCCGAAGATTATACCGTTGGGTAATTTTCTTCGCGGCCTCCTTTAAACGCCTAAGCACGTCTTCCCTTACTTCCCTTAGTTTCACGGCCCTCTCTGTAGGATTTTTCAATGTGTTTTCATCCGTGGGTGAACTTGGCGCCTTCCGCGTAACCACCATCTCCCGACCGAAGTTAATGAAAAATGGGGTGCTTCCCATGGCCTCATGCGTATATGTACGCAACGCACATCCAATCTTCGGTAGCTGAACATCCCACTTCCGGTGATTGTCGCCCACATACGCTCTCAACATCTGCTTGATGGTCTGGTTGATCCGCTCTGCGGGATTGGCTTGTGGATGGTAAAAGGGCGTGAACTGTATTCGGCCTCCATACCTGGTCACTAGCTTGTCCATCTCTTTGGACCTGAATTGGACACCATTGTCGCAGACAACCAAGGTGGGGACCCCGAACACCCCGAACTAACAGCCTCGCTGCCTGGGCTGCTGTCGCTTGCCGGAGGGGAAAAATTAAGGGCATTTTGGAAAAATAGTCCACCACTGTCAGAATATGAGTATTCCCCTGAGTGGAACGCGGTAAAGGTCCCACCAAATCGACACAAATGACCTCCCAGGGTTCTTTGGTTTGCCCCGCTCTGGAGGCCATCGGCCCATAGGGAGATCTCCGCTCCACCTTGGTCGCTTGGCAGGTTCTGCACCGTGCCACATACCGACGAACGTCTGCCCTCATTTTCGGCCAGAAAAACCGCTGGGCAATCCGGTCATATGTCCGGCTAGTCCCCATATGCCCAGCCGTGGCATCGTCATGGTATTGTAGGAGGGTGGCCTGCCGTTCGTGCTTGGGAACCACCTGTTTCCATGAATTTCCCACCAACTCCGCATGTCGGCCTGGTAGATGCCTCCGTAAGGTCTCTCCTTCCACTCGCCAGTCGGGGAACTTGTCGGGCTCTTCCAATATCTTGACCCGCATGCCGTCTACCCACTTGTCCCCTTGGTTTCCCGTCTCTATCATGCAGACCTCTGGGATTGCTCGCGACAGGGCGTCGGGTACCAAATGCTCCTTACCCTTCCGGTGAATCACGTTAAAATCAAACTGCTGGAGCCTTACCGCCCAGCGCGCCAGTCGACCATTTGGGTCTCGCAGATTATTGAGCCACACCAGCGAGTGGTGGTCGGTAACCACCGTAAAGCGTGACCCTTCCAGGTAGGGCCTGAGTTTCTCCACGGCCCACAGCACCGCCAAACACT
The DNA here is from genome assembly GCA_963969285.1 of Odontomyia ornata. NCBI lineage: Eukaryota > Metazoa > Arthropoda > Insecta > Diptera > Stratiomyidae > Odontomyia > Odontomyia ornata. The sequence goes on along the minus strand of OZ017740.1, from coordinate 148,477,900 downwards.
CCTTTTCGGTGGTGGAGTAAATCTTTTCCGCCTTGGAAAGGCCACGACTAAGGTAGCATACCACCTTTTCACCCTCTGGGTGGCTCTGGCTCAACACCGCCCCGACGCCATGATCTGAAGCATCTGTTTGCACCTTAAACGGTAGGGAGAAGTCCGGGCAGGTGAGGATGGGTGCCGTTGACAGCATCGTCTTGCAGCGCAAGAAAGCCAGCTCACATTGCTCCGTCCACTCGAACCTCTTATTCTTTCGAAGAAGATTTGTGAGTGGTGCTGTGAACGTTGCATGGTCCAGGATGAATCGCCGGTACCAAGACACCATGCCCAGAAATTGCCGGACCTTCTTCACGTTGTTCGGCCGGGGGATATGCAGTATACATTCTACCTTTTCTGGGTCGACGTGTAGTCCACTTTCGTCTACTACATATCCCAAGTATTTGAGCTGCGGCCGACAAAACTCACACTTCTCCCGTGAAACCCGTAGTCCAGCTCCCCTGAGACGTGACAGTACCACTCGGAGGATCTCTAGGTGTTTGTCGAAATCCTCAGTGACTACTATCACGTCGTGTAGGTACACGAACACGTATAGTTCTAACTCCGGCCCCAAAACGTGATCTATAAAACGCTGCCACGTCGCTGGAGCATTGTGCAACCCAAAAGGCATGCGGTAAAAATGAAAGAGGCCTCGACCAGGCACAGTGAAAGCTGTGAGCGGCTTGAACGCCTCTGCCATAGGTATCTGCCAGTAAGCCGATTTGATGTCCAACGAGGAGAGGTAGCGTGCTGCACGCAACTTGTCTAATGTGGTGGCGATGTAGGGTAGTGGGTAGGCGTCCCGCTCGGACACGCTATTCAATTTTCGGAAGTCCACGCAAAACCGAAATTTTCCGTCCTTCTTCTTCACTAGAAGGATGGGTGATGACCATGGACTTCCGGAAGGTTCCACCACCCCCAGCCGCAGCATCTCGTCCAGCTCCTCGTTGATGTGTGCCTGCACCGCCGGAGACACGGGGTAATACCGCTGCTTAATGGGCTCGGCCGACGTCTTGATGACATGTTCCACCCCTCGAGCACACCCTAGGCCGTCTCCCATCAACTGGAATTCCTCCGCTACTAGAGATTCTAGGCGTGTCTCTTCATGTGGTGTCAACCTGGTCCTCCTCTGCAACGTCTCACAGGAGGCCAGTGCCGCAAATTCCCACGATTCCCGGCCGAGATCCAGGACAATCCGGAATAAGCACAGAAAGTCCACTCCTAGAAACAGCGCTTGTGGGACTGCGGGCACCACTAAAACCCTCATCCATCTGGTGACCCCTTTCACGGTTATTGGAACCCAAACGTCTCCTTCACTTGGAACCAAACCACTGTCCGCTAGCCGTATAACCGAGTGTCCTGCCTCCCGAAGTTTTAGCCCTTGTGCTCGCAGCAAATCCCAACTGGATCCTCCCAAGATGGTATGCGTTGCCCCGGAATCCACGAGCCCCAGCCACTTATTCCCCAATACCTCCACCTCCAAGTGAGGCCTATTGTCTCCACCCATATCTCTCAACAGAAAAGCTACCCCCGGTACCGCGGCTTCTTTAACCCTTCTATACGTGCTCGGTTCGCCGCCTACTGAGCACCGCGGAAGTTTTCCGACGCTGGTTGGGTTGGGGTTGCATGCGATGGTCTCTCTCCCCCCATTCTCTCACTGGCCCTTCTATTCCCTTCAGTAATCTCCCGCTGTCGCGGCCAATTCGACTTCGCGGCCTGTCGGCAGTTAGGACAATTGCTCTTCCTAACCCCTTCTCGGCCGCACCCAAAACATTTCAAAGGCGCAGCACACTCCCTTGAAGTGTGACCCAGGCCTTTACAGTTCCAACACTGTATCCCCGAACTGTGCACCGCGGCTACCCTAGTCGATCCTCGTCTTCCCGCGTAGGCCAAGTCAGGCTCCAGCAAGTGTTGGGAGCTCGCGAGCGGTGGGGGTCGATAAGCTTCTACTGATGCCCGTGTTGTCTCCAGGTTCCGGCCCAGTTTTACCAGCTCGGCCACTGTCTTCACCGACTCCAAGGACAACTGAGTCTGGTAGAAAGGCGTGAGATTTGCCCTGAGAATCTCGAGCTTGTCCTCCTCTGAGCATGTAATTGACCTGCGCCGAAACAACCCCTCTATTATCGCTACATACATCCCTACGGTTTCGTCGGGACCCTGGGTACGTTCCTTGATTTCCTCCAGCAATTTTTTATCGTAATTTGGAGGAAGAAACTCGGCTCGCAATTCTACCATCAATTCCGCCCATGAGCTCACCCTGGCACGGTTGGCGCGAAACCATACTAACGCTCGGCCTTCAAACAGCTCTACGGCCGATTGGTAGAGCCGCGCGGTAGACACTCCTCGAGCTAGTCGTAGTTCCTCGACCCGCTCCAGGAACGCACTCAAAGATCCCGAGTCCCCGCTGAACTTCAAACCCCATTTGTGGATGTCGAACCCTTTGGGAGTCACGGAGTCCACTCGAATGACTGGCTGTGGCGGCTCGCTCCTCCCGATTTCATGTAACGCGTTGTCCACCTCCTGTCCGCCATGGCTCCTTGATTGCCCCTCCGAAGTCCCTATGCCCCCTTGTGGCTCTTGCATTGCTTCGGCGTTTCCTTCCTCTTGCCCTGGCAGCGGCGTAGAACAGGAGCTCGGCTTATCTGGATCCGCTGTAGGCGCCTTCACTTCTACCTCGTGACTTGGGGTGTCCACCTCCTCCTCCACCTCTCGTGCTGAAGGTGATCCCGGAACTACTCTTCCTAGAGCCATCAAAAGCCGTTGTCGCATCTTATCTATTACGGGGAGCGAACCCTCTGGGGAATTTGACATGTAGCGTAGTCTCCGTAGTCCAAACGCCACCTTTGCCCAAACCTTCTGGATGTCCCTTAGCTTCCGTTCTACCGCTGCCAGGCTCTCGACCTCTGCCACCTTGTCCGTCATTGCGGCCAGATCATCCGCATATGGTATCGGGTACTCCCTCGCTAGTAGGGACTCGTTGGCGTCATCCTCCGACCGAAGTGCGTCCCGCAGAGTTGTCCGCATAATCTCGACCGTTCCCGTTGGCAAATCGCGTATGACCAGCTCGTACGCCAATTCATCTTTCGCGAGACGATCGACCAAGAAGCTTTCTGATTTCGACATCTTCTCTAAAAGATACGTACCCAAATTAATCACTATTATAATTTACAAGGCTTATATTATAATTTAAAACGCAAAAATCCTTAAGAACTAAGTAAATAGACGAAGTTTCTGCTGAATTGGAACTCTCTTCTTATTTTGTCAAACATGAATCCTTACATCGAATGGTTAAATTCACACTTCCGCAATGTAAAACACTACACTCACGCCCGTTTCCCTCGCCGCTTGCACCAAGCACTTGACCCTGAATTGCACACCCCCGCAATGGATAGCACAACACTCACGTTCGTCCTTTTTGCCACTTTCACAGAGCACTTTTCACTATCTTGCACACTCCCGCAATACCACACAATCACTTTCACTACTCACTTTCTCCGCAACTACTATTACTTCACTTTACTGCCCCACGTTGGGCGCCATAATATTACAATTTTTCTATCCCGGAGCACTCTGGGCCTCTGGTAGAGACCTTCGACTGGGGCCCTCGGACCCGGTTAGCCCAATGAAGAGGGGCCGTGCGCCACTCGCTTTTCCAATGGGCCCCACGGGAGTCGACAAGCGAGAATCGCGACTCGTCGAAGACTCGTACCGGCACCGATGTTATTTCCGCGCTCGCGTACAGACTGTGTCGCCTATTCCTCCCTACACCAACTCGCACACCTAAACAGCGCGTGGAATCTAAGGGGAATTTATGTCCTGCCGGACCCTTGAGCCACACCACGTGTTGGCGGAGCACCCTCGAGCCTTCCACACCTGGGGTACTATTCGTGCTCGCCCACTACGCCACTTCCCGAGCCAAACCTTAAACTTTGGCACGTTCCACTTGTGGAAATAAATTCTACAAAAGCAAATATTATTAGAAATAATTATTATTGTCGTGAAATTCAGATTTAAAAATAAATTATACAAAAAAAGAAATACTACAACGAAAATACTGTCGCGTGTTATTGGTTCGCGGCCAATAATTTTAATGTTCCGGGAAAGTTGTAGCAACCACGGAAGTCACCGCAGTTGCAGACATTAAGAATTAGCAGAGGGGTGTGTAGCCCGGGGTGGCATACTTAGGCCGGCTAGCGCTCAGTCGTGTCGTGGGTCTTCCGGGACACCCTCTGCTCGTGCTGAGCCACCTTACATATAAATACTAGCACAGAGGGAAAAGGACGGGAAAGGGAAGGTCATATTGAGAAATGAAAGTTTGTTGTCTTAACAAGACATGGCCGTTTTATTTAACTCACAAAAAAATAAGAAAGAAGTAAGAAAATTCACAAATTTTTAACCCCTCATTAAAATTTAGGCACGCAAAATCCGTTAGATACAATTTAATAAAAGGAAAAAAAATATTAATTTAATAACATAAACTAACAGTATATAAGAAAAAAAAACAAATTTAAATAATTACTCACGCTTTCCTTGTTGAACTCCGAGCGCTCGGCGAAAAACAAACGAAAGGAATTAGGGGCACCTGAAACTCAAGTTTCAATTTAAAAATTATTATTAACACAAGTCCAAAAAAATGAAATCACAGAACGGCCACTTTTCATAAGACGCTGATTACTCTTTCTCTTCGCTAATTCATTATCTTTTCCATTTCATCCAACAGTTTATCTCGAAATGCAAAAAAAATTGAATATTTTCACCACTTTATAGATCAAATAAAGGAAGTCATGGAAACTTCCCTCTGTGTGTTTTTTCTTTTCTTTTTTCTTCTTGTTTCAATAAATCAAATTACGACACTTTCCTATTTCACTTTTAACTGCCTTATCCAACGATTAAAATTCTAGTTCACAATACAAGTTTTGATTTTATTTTCCACACAATTTTTTTGGTTTTGAATTATGCCTGATTATTCTTATTCGCGGTTCACTCCACTTGACTAAGTTTTTCTTTCCTTAAATCCGCACTTAATTCCACCCGCATATGCCACAAACAAAATTTTACTAATTTTCCCAAGGCACTTTCTCCTCTTCTTCTTTTCAAACTTCAAAACAAAACCGAATCTTTTCTCCTCGAATTAACAAATCCCGCACAGCCAAACACAATCCTTTTTATCTCCAAGTCCAATATCGACTGCCCAATTCCTCACAACTTAATCCCGCATTCCACCTTTCCAAATCCGATTCCGCAATCCCTTTTCTCAATTACCGCTGCCGCATCTGGGTAACGTAATCGAAGTTCATTAAACTTCGATTCCGCTACCCACACATTATTTTGTTCCCGTATCGACAATCACAATAGTATCCATTGACTTGCATATATGGCAATTTACATCCTCAAGAATCGCTTGATTGAATGTAAAGTGTCACATATACATTACGAAAACTATTGATTTTGCCGATACCCCAAAAAGAATACTTCCGTGCGCTCGGGGGAACTTGAACTCAGGGTTCCAGCAGTCCCACGGTCGAGAACTCGCGACGTAACCAATGGAGCTATGCCTTATCGATCTCCCATTCATCAGATTAGCAACTTCAACGATGTATCTGGGCATGAGATTGAATTTTGTTAGTAGGGAAACGTGAATTAATTTTCGTTAGTAAGAAAAATAAAATTTGTAAATGGGAACTAGAGAATAGAATTTGTTAGTATGAAGGAAGGAATTAGGAATGAATAGAATGAAATTTTGTTGGTGGGAATTAATGTAGGGAGTGTTGTTAGTGGGAAGATTAAACTTCTTATTATATATCAAGGGTGTTCTAATTGGAAATCAGGGAAAGGATAGGATTGTGATGATGTGGACCTAAAAATTAAAGGGAAATAGGAAAAATGTTAAGAAAAATAAATAAATACACACAGGAAAAGGTAGGAGTGCCCAAAGGAAAGTGACAATGCTACGGCGGCAATTTGAAGTTGCGAATGGGAGGAAGTTGGTACGCCGGAATTCGCAACAAAGTGAAAACGCAATGTCTTTTTATTTAAGTTAAAAGAGTTTATTTAATTAAAAATGCACAATAATCGATTTAACACTTTCACTAATTTTAATTTTCACTATTAAAAATGTAACACTTGTCCATAAATTTCTTATCGCAATTGTCTTCTAAATCACTTCACAATTACGAAAATCACTTTTCTATTCGCTTTCCACACACTATCGCAGTTCTTATCGCGTTCGAATGAATGATCTCCCCCCATTCATTCAGCTCGCCTTTATATAGGGTCTCTACCTATTCACCCATTTCTCGTACATTGGCGAATGTTCTACCGAGAGGTACCTGGTAGATTCGAGCAAATTAATGAATGGAGTGACGTCACTTGCAGATGTTGATCATGCTTGTTGGGTTCTCGTGGGTTCGAGTAAATTCATTTGTTGACGTTCTTAATGATTATGAAAACAATTGCGACAGTAGCTCGCAGAATTATTTGTACATGTAATTATTTGTACATGTAACACTGCCCCCACCTCAGTTCTTTTCGCCCCGAAAAGATGTGTCGCTATTTGTGGTCAATTCTCCCTGGGTGTAATATGGGGCAAGACGGTCCAGATGCACGATTTTCATTTTAGCTCTCGGCTTACGATGGTCCTGTATTCGGTATACGACGTCGTTGATTCGCTTTGTAACTCGGTATGGTCCCTCCCAATTATGTTGCAACTTTGGAGACCTACCCTTTCGCCGTTGCGGGTTATAAAGCCGCACCAAGTCATCTTGCTGGAAGCCAGTAGAATTAGCCTTTAGATCATACCTGGTCTTCATGCGGTCAGTAGCCGATTCGAGGTATTTTCGCACTGTCCGATGTATCTGGTTCAACCGTTGTCTTAGATCACTTGCGTACCCCGAGACCGTTTGGGGTTTCTCAGGAGGTGTTCCGAACTTTATATCGGCTGGCAAACGAATAGTCTTTCCTAAAATGACTTTGTCTGGGGCTTGGCCCGTCGATGCATATTCAGCGGCTCTATACGCCATCAAAAATAGTGGGATATGTAAGTCCCAGTCCCTTTGGTTCTCGTCAACCATCTTGGCCAGGTGTTTATTGAGCGTGAAGTTGAAACGTTCGACCATTCCATCGGATTGGGGATGCAGCGGTGTTGTCCTCGTTTTCCGTATTCCGAGCAGCTCGCACATTTCGCCAAAAACTAGTGACTCAAAGTTTCGGCCTTGATCCGAATGTAGTTCGCCAGGTACGCCGTACCTACTGACCCAATTTAACACTAGCTGTTCAGCTACAGTAGTTGCTTCCTGGTCGGGAATGGGGTAGACCTCGGGCCACTTGCTGAAATAATCGGCTACAACCAGCGTGTATCGATTTCCCCATTCAGATTCAGGAAAGGGTCCTTCGATGTCAACAGCAATCCTTTCAAACGGTACCCCCACGTTATAGGTTTGCATTTGTCCTCTCAGTCGTCGCTTTGGGCCTTTGACGGAAGCGCAAATTGTGCATCTGCGACACCAGTCCTCTACGTTTTCTCGAGCGTGGAGCCAGTAGAACCTTTCCCGCAATTTCGCTAAGGTCTTGTTAACACCAAGGTGGCCTCCCGAGGATCCTTCGTGCATTTCCTTAACCACATCGTGGATTCGGCTTTTGGGTTTGCATCCTATAGGAGCTGCCATCCGCCGTTTCCCATTTCCGCTTGAGTACACCACCCTCTACCTGAAGGGAGTTCCATTGTGCCCAATAGCTTTTCAGGGTTGCGCCATGCGTTGAAACGTCTTTCCACTCAGGTCGCCCAGTCGTCTCCTTCCATACGAGCAATGGTCCGATGTCTTCATCGGCTAACTGGGCATTTCGAATCTCCTCCGGTGACAAACCTTCATCGAATTCGGCCGTTATCAGTCGCAGATCAACGGGCGGTTCCTTTTCCTCAATCCGTCGGCAATGCTTGCAGTTAGCTGGACATGGGCGACGAGATAGGGCGTCAGCATTTCCATGAACTCCGCTCTTTCGATGGTCAATTTCGTAGTCGTATGACTGCAATCTTTCGATCCATCTCGCAACTTGTCCCTCGGGGTTTTTGAAGTTAAGTAGCCATCTCAGCGATGCATGGTCCGTTCGAAGAACAAATTTCTGGCCATATAGGTACTTGTGGAACTGCTTGGTGGCCTCTATTATAGCCAATAGCTCCTTCTTGGTCACGCAGCAGTTCCTCTTACTTTTTGAGAGAACTCGACTGTAATACGAGAGGACTCTTTCTTCGCCATTGATCTGCTGGGAGAGTACAGCTCCAATACCGCCGTTGCTTGCATCGGTGTCAACTACAAACATTTTTCCGGGTTTCGGATACGCCAGTACCGGTGATTCACATAGCTTTTCCTTCAGGGTCTCAAAGGCTGTCTGGCATTGTTCATTCCAGACATACGGACGATTTTTCTCGGTTAGCTGATGGAGACACTTAGCTATTTTGGCAAAGTCTTTGACGAATCTTCGATAGTAGGTTGCCAGACCCAGAAAACTTCGTACTTGGCGCTTGTTGTTTGGTGTTGGCCAGCTTTTCACGGCTTCAATTTTCTCAGGGTCTGTTTTGACCCCTTCTGCTGATACGACATGTCCCAGGTATTTTACTTCAGCTGCGAAAAGGGTACACTTGTCGGGACTAAGTTTCAAATTTGCCAGTCGCAGTCGGGAGAAAACCTCTTCTAAGTTCCGCACATGCTCTTCGAACGTTCTCCCGATGACGATGATGTCATCTAGGTACACTAAGCAGGTTTTCCAGGTTAGACCACGTAGCACGTATTCCATCAAGCGTTCGAAAGTGGCTGGAGCATTGCAAAGCCCAAATTGCATCACCACAAATTGCCACAATCCGGTCCCAACTGAAAATGCGGTCTTCTCTCGGTCCTTCTTGTCAATTTCTACCTGCCAGTAGCCACTCTTGAGATCGAGTGTAGAAAACCATTTTGCGTCGGCTAAAGTGTCCATGATGTCATCGATGCGTGGGAGCGGGTAACTATCTTTCTTAGTGACGTCGTTAAGCTGCCTATAGTCGACACAAAAACGAGTGCTACCATCCTTTTTCTTTACTAGAACTACAGGCGCGGCCCATGGACTTACAGAAGGTTCAATAATGCCTTGTTTTTCCATGTCCGAGATCAGCGCGCTCACTTCTCCTTGTTTGGCTATAGGGAGACGTCTTGGTGCTTGTCGAATCGGCTTGGCTCCCTGTGCATCTATGACGTGAGTTACCATACTCGTTTGGCCTTGGTCATCCGGGCTTGTTGAGAAGATGTCACTGTACTTGGTGACCAGATCAGAGGCTCGCTTGAATAGCTGCACCGGCAATTTGACTTGCTTCAATATTGCAGACGTGGATTCTCGGGCTTTGTGTCTTGCCTCCTTTTCCAATGATGGTTGTGAGTAGCTTCCAAAGAGGTGATGGTGGAAACAGGCTGGCAGCTGCCGATGACTTCTCCCGCTTTGATGCTCGTGGTTGAGTCTGCGGTGTTAAGGACTCTAACCGGCACATATCCATTCTTTATAGATCTTACAAGTCTTCGTCCTACAATCAAACTGCGCAATGCGGATGTCTTCGTTGGCTCTATCAGATAAGATCGGTGGTCTCCAGAATCACCATCAAGCTTGGCCCATACAATGCTTTCGGAAGAATTCGGTACATCAGTGTCAGTACATACCACTACATTCATCTTGGGGATTTGGACGCTGGGATCCTCCATCAGTACTTCGACATTCTGCCATTTCAATACCCGTTTGCCCAAATCCAACGTGATTCCATGTGGTCGCAGAAAATCCATTCCGAGAATGCAGTCATCCATAATGTTCGCGACCAGAAAATTATGCCGGAACACAAGGTCTCCCAGCTGTATCTGGAGGTTGACCTCTCCATGAACAGTGCAGTTTCTCCCGTAGCTGTCCGTAGTGAGAAAATTCTGCCCTTGTGAAGTTGTTGCTGTCTAACTATGTCTGGTCGGATAATCGATCGGGTTGCACCAGTGTCGATTGTTATGGTGCAGTGTTCTCCATCAATTTGACCCGGAAGGCATAAGTCCGCTTCTCCACGATGTAGTCTTGACACGGTGATGGTGGTGCTGGGGACGTCGATCCTCCTAGCCAACCTCTGCCCCACGAAGTTGGCTCTTACATGTTTCCCGACGCCTCCGTTTGAAGGGCTTCCATTCTGGGCTCCTGACTCGGTGTGGATCTCCTCCTAGCTGCACACCCTGGACAATAGCTCGGTTTTCTTCGCTTCTTGCAGTTTCTTTGCAGGTGCCCCTTCTCTCCGCAATTCCAGCATCTAGGCGCACCATTTACATGCGGGTCTCGCTCAATTTCCACGCGTTCACACCTGCACTCGTCTGTCACTACCTCACGAACCCGGGCAGTGGTACGCGTCACATTTTTCGCTGCCTCAAAGTTCAGACTGTAAGCCAATGCGTCCTTAACCGTTTGCTTTTGAGCTAAACGCACGGCTTGTTGCAATTCCGGGTCCTTTGATGCGCTGATGAATGCTTCTGTCGCTGCATCATCTCGATGTTCTGGGTCGTAGGCTGGGTAAGCCAAAAGTGCTAGTCGCTCAATGTCTTGGGCTAGTTGCTGCAAGGTTTCACCAGTCTTCTGCACCCGATGCCTTAGCTGTGACCGATAAATCTGCTTTAGATGATCGTCTCCACAACGCATGTCGAGCGCATTCATTATAGCATTCGGGTTTGAGTGTAATTCAACGGGGATCGTCTGCAACAGCTCGGCAGCTGGGCCTCTTAGAGCAAGAATCAGTGCAGTTGCTCGTTCCTGCTCATTCCAGTGATTTATGCGAGCGGCTGCTTCAAACTGGGTTTTGTAAATAGTCCAGACCGTTTGCCCGTCGAATATTGGTGCTTGCGCATTTCTAGATGAGCTAAGTGGGGCTGGTGAGGCGGTTACTACTGCCTTCGCTGCTTCCAAGTCCTTTTTCACTTTTTCCATCTCATGGTTGATTCTCTCCTCGACTTGGCTGATCTCAAGGTTGATTCTCTCCTCGACCTGGTATACCTTTTCCTCGACGCATTTAATTGGCTGTTGAGACTACTGAGCTCCGCTTTTATTTCGGTTGACTGTTTTTGCAAATCCGCCTTGATTTCAATCGCTTGTTGGTCCATTTTTGCTGATTGTTCATTTAGCTGCGCTGATTGTTCATTTAGCTTCGCAGCTAAACTGGATGTCTGTTCATTTAGCTGCGCTGATTGTTTATTTAGCTTCGTTGATTGTTCATTTAACTTCGCTGATTGTTCATCTAGCTTCGTAGTTAAATTGGACGACTGTTGTCGCTGCTCTTGCTGCATCAGCATTAACATTAGCATCAGCGCATTTTCTGGTTCCTTTGGTTTTTTTGTTTCTGCTTCACCACCTTCTGCGCCTTTTTCTGCATCTGAGGGCTCACCCGAATCCAGATACGCGCCTTCCGATTCAATTGCGTCACGCAAACGTGCAATCAGTGTGGCCTTTGTACCTTGCGTAGCCAGGTTTCGCTGTTCCAACTCTTCCTTAAGCTCCGACATGGTCAATTCATTAATTTTTAAGTTTAAGTTTCGTGGCATTTTTAATGTTTCTTTAAATTTTCCTATTTTGCACTATAAAAATGTTCAACTATTCACTTTCAAAATTTTTCTATCCCACTTCTGACACCACTGTCGCGTGTTATTGGTTCGCGGCCAATAATTTTAACGTTCCGGGAAAGTGAAAACGCAATGTCTTTTTATTTAAGTTAAAAGAGTTTATCGAGTTTATCGATTTAACACTTTCACTAATTTTAATTTTCACTATTAAAATGTAACACTTGTCCATAAATTTCTTATCGCAATTGTCTTCTAAATCACTTCACAATTACGAAAATCACTTTTCTATTCGCTTTCCACACACTATCGCAGTTCTTATCGCGTTCGAATGAATGATCTCCCCCCATTCATTCAGCTCGCCTTTATATAGGGTCTCTACCTATTCACCCATTTCTCGTACATTGGCGAATGTTCTACCGAGAGGTACCTGGTAGATTCGAGCAAATTAATGAATGGAGTGACGTCACTTGCAGATGTTGATCATGCTTGTTGGGTTCTCGTGGGTTCGAGTAAATTCATTTGTTGACGGTCTTAATGATTATGAAAACAATTGCGACAGTTGCTCGCAGAATTATTTGTACATGTAATTATTTGTACATGTAATAATACTCTTACGCTCGTATGTCGATAGTAGCTAACTATCCGGGGGCCCCTAGTCTGCGGCTACCAACTGTAGCGTTCTCCTGGCTTTCTCCATCAATCGCCTTTTCCCGTGCAATTCGCCGAAATCTGCCGTCCCGCCAACTCCAAAATTGCACTTTCTTGAATATTCCGCCTCCAATCGCCTTTTTCCGTGCAGTTCACCGAAATCTGCCGTCCCGCTAACTCCAAAATTGTATTTTCTTGAATATCCCGCTCAACCTCCAAAAGAAAATTCCGCCAAAAACGCTCGCCTAGTCGAGTTCCCAGAATCCAAAGAAGAGAGCTTTTCAAGCTCCATTCGGGGCCTTTTATCGTTTCTGGTTGCCACACTTTCCTCCAAGAGAGCTTCCGAACGTGGCTCCACTTTCTCGTCCAGTGGAGGCGCGCGGCATTACGGACTTTGCTGCATTATCCGTAGGCGTTGTTGTAATCGTTCAGTTGAACGCACTGATCATATGGCAGCTCAAAAGCTCTCGGTGGGAACTGTCATTCCCAATGTTTATTTATTTGCCGAGACCAACTTTTGTTCTCTTGTTCGAAGCATGTATTTATAGTTGAGTCTTGAAATGCGAATACAGACGACGATCAAGAATTTACAATATCTGATAAAATTGATCTTTCCTTCATTTTCATCCGAAGTAACGCGCGAGCGGCAAGTATAATTGGTTAATCGTCGAATCAGTGTGTACGCTTGTTTGTTTTTGTTTAAGAACTTTTCGGCTTCCTGCCACCTCCCTTTGTGAGACCGCCGGAAAATCCTGCTTCTGGTGTTATTGGTGACGTTGCCGGTCGTTTTCTGGTCGATCGCGATGCACCAGGTGATGATTTTTCTGTTGGTGAGTCAACTGCATTCTTATTGGACGATGATGGTGTACATGAACTATCCTTTTGGTTTTGAATTGTTTTCGCTTGTTGGTCCGTCAAATAAATGTCGGAAGCACTGACTTTTATGTCTTTTCCGTCTATGTCTACAGTGTACATTACTTTTTCACCGCCTTTGTCGATTGCTTTCACTGTACGTAGTTCATAGTCATCGTCGAGCAGAGCATAGACAGAATTATCCTTCAATGGTAGAGTATCTCCTTCGCCAAACACAATTGATTCTCGTGGAAGTATTTTGGATGCTCCGTCTTCAAATAAAACTACAAATTTGTTGCCGGCCTTCTCTTCTGTCACTCGTCCCGCATAATATTTTTTTATCAACCCATTTGGCTAAGCAACAGTAGAGCGATGATGTTTCAGCCACACTTTTTGAAGGTGTATCCTGTGTTTTGCTAGTCGACGACAGTGGTTTGCCCTGTTTGGTCTGTTTAGGTTTGGACTCTTCCTCATCATCACTCTGCGATTTTGTAAGTGCTCTTCTCCGCGTGCGTTTCTCCACCTTCTTTGTTGGTGTTTCTGTCTCGTTTTCTTGTTGACTCGCTGATTTTCCTTTGCTAACTGCTTTCTTGCTACTTCCTGTGACCTTTCCTTTGGGCGTAGTAGGTTCCTCTTTGGGCGTAGAAGGTTCCTCTTTTTGACACATATTGTTCAAGATGGATATGATGTCGTCCGTTTGCGGTGCGGCAACACGTACACCCAAACAATGATTTCTTATCGCAGCGATTACATTCGATGTGGAGTTGACGGACAGTATAATTCGGCAGGTGGCGATATACTTCTCCATCGTTCGATGAAGCGCATGTTGAGCATCTTTGTCAAGCCTTTCACTTCAGACAACACAATTACCTGAAATTATTCTGGCCAGCTGGGTCAATTTGGTGAGTTTGTGCTACTTGTTTGATGAGGTCAATAACAACCACCCGATCGTATATTCCAGCGTCCGACGGGTTAACTTCAAGATGGTAATATCTCCGCTTTCCATATAATACCATATAATTTAAAGGATTAAATACATTTTAAATATCTACTTCCGCTTGGCTCGGGAAGTTATCCTCGCGGAGAACTTATATATATATATATATATGTATATATATATATATATATATATATATATATATATATATATATATATATATATATATATATATATATATATATATATATATATATATATATATATATATATATATATATATATATATATATATATATATAGATATATTTTTTTTTATTATACTTTTAAATAAGACCGCGGGCACCCTTAAACTCGTGTGTGGAAGGCTCCCGTGGCAAAATGGCGGATGGTCACAAAAAAGCATTTAATTAACTGTAATGAATGCTGTCGCTTTTGGTTTCTACTTCAGTAGGCATTGAACTGAAAACGGAGACAACGCGGGCAAATGGAGGGGGTGACAGGAACTGTCACGAAGGCGAACGTATGGCTTTTAGGCGACAGTCTACTTACGAGGTGTATCTTGTTGGAAATTGGCATAAAACACCAATCAGACTTTTTCTAATTAATCTTGGTTAAACCATATGCATAGATGAATTTAGCACGACAGATAATAAAATATATACCCTTACTCCAGCACGCTTCAGGTTGCATTTAATTTTCCAATCAAACCTTCATTGTTGTTTCAAGTGCCAGTGACATTTGCAGTGTGCATCGGAGCTCGTTCGCAGGATTGATAAAAATATCTCTTAATTGATCAGCATTTATAGCTACTCCCTACATCAACTTTTCTAAAACTGTTGACGAGCACAACCCCGCAATCAAAGTTAATAAAAAGCAATTCCATAAGGAAAGATAACATAGGGCCTAAAGCTTCATTTGAAGTTTCCATCTAGAAAGACGGCCCGGTATAACAAAAAGACTGCCAAAATGAGATTGATCACAAGGTACATAAATCTCTTGCTGTACATGCACGTAATCTAAGTTATATTGCTCTTGATTAGTTGAGATTCAAAAAAAAATACCCCAATGGATGATTTAAGTCCTTTGCTGGAAGGGTACATTTGCTGGACGAAGTCGACAAAAAAATTGAGGTCATTACTGCGAGATAGTCAAATTTTAACTGAACTCTTGCAAAGCCTTGACGATTTCGTTGACCCGTCTTTGCATAAGAACTATTAAGAGAAACATGTCGACCACTGATTGTAGTGATGGATCTTTAGACTGTGGTAAACCTGTGAATTGTGGTTACTACGATCATTTAGTGGGCGTTGCACAACGTTTTAATCATCCGATTGTTCCTGAGACCGAAGAAGAATACACATTCCTTAAAACAAAGGACGAAAAACCATTTGAAATACGAAAGTCGGAAGTTAAAACAAATGTTGCAATTTTAATAAACTATAATTTAATTGTACCTTTTAATTTAAATAAAAAAACAACGATTATATTTTAAGGACTAACCCGTAATAATATTTACATCGTTATTCTAATTTTTATATGCAAGTACAATAACTTAATATTCTTCATTAACAAGTACATGTAACTTTAGTATTGATAAATTTTTAAGTTGCTATTTTCGTCAAAGAAAATAGAAGAAGCGAACTCAACTTTTCGAATTATAATCAATTGTATATTGATTAACACGTCTTATTGCCGTGGGGTCTAATAATAAAATAACCCGCGGTTATGATTGTGAAAAAAAAAACACTTGTTTTAATTTCGACAAACTTTATTGAACGAAAATACCGTACAATTGAACTTTCCGTGTACGTATATTGCAAGTTAAGGTACCCCAACGCAGCCTCACGTTGGGCGAAATGGCTAAGGGAGGCTTGGCCGTACCTTCGCGTATCAAGAATGGAAAAACTTGTTCACGGCGCGCGACTGCTTTCGCGGTTTTATACATTAATTTCGTTCGCGTTGCAACAATTTGTTCTCACGAAATTGTTGCAATAATTGCGAAAACTAGAAAAGTGCATATGACCTCTAGCATATGCATTAAATTACATTAAGAAAAAATGCACGTGGAGGAAATGGGAATGAAATACTGCAATATGAGTAAAATGTGCAGGCGAAATTCAGTAGAATTTTGTCTGTAAAAATGTGGGAAAATTTATTATAGTTTTATGGAAGATGGGTGTACTATAACACCCCCACCGTTAGAATGAGGCTCCGACGAAATTACGAATTTTCGGTGCTTGAGATCCACGTACACGTTTAACAATATTATACAAATTATTTTTACTAATATAATTACAATATTTGAACCCAGGCTTACAATGTTATTGTTTTTGTTTTTAAGTATAATTTCATCAATGTTATTTTCTGAGTTTATTTGTTTCAAATACAATTCTTCTATCTTGATTTCAGGAAATGTTAAGTTTTCTTTTACAGATTTAATAAATTTGGGTAAAACTACTATATCGTAAACTTTTAGATTATAATTCGAAAGAGTTTTATTTACGGTTTTAATTTTGCAATTTTTAAATTTTATTAGAAAGGTTCCATGGATCGTTACATTATTTCTGTCGCAATTATGTTCAATTGGTCCGTAGAAGTTTTTGAAAACAATAATGCCTGGTGTTATTTGTTTTATTTCTTGATGGTTAACGATTTGCATCTTACATTGTGTTTCACCTGGTTCTATGATGCTCTGAACACATTGATTTTTAATTTCTTTTAAATTATCTCTAAGTCCTTTATTTATTTCGACATCATAAATTTTATTGTTAGGACTAACTAAAATTGAATTGAATTCCAATGACAATGATTTATTTTGGATGGTTGGGATCGGTTCAATTGAAATTTTGTTTAAAGTTTCTAGGGAATATTTGGGTATTGCCAGAATAATTGAAATTATTCGATCGCTCGACGAAACAGCCGTTTTTATATTTGAATACTGTTCGAAGTCTTCTATAAGGTCTAGTTCTGTTTTTGTAAGTATGTTTTTGTTAACAAGTCCTAGTTTGCTTGAAAGGATCGTCTGTTCTATGTCCGTTATGTGGTTCCTTAGGAGTGAGATGTCGTTATCAATTTGATACACATTTTGAATGAAGTCTACTTCATCTCTAAGGGTTGGTATTTTATTTTGGTTCAAGTCCTTGAATTTATTCAGATAATTTGTTATTGTTATTTGCTGAGTATTTATATGCTTTGTTATGTTTTCAATTTGAGAGGAAAGAATTTCATTAGTTATCAATGTTTTATCAATTTTGTCAGCGAGATTCTTTTCGTTTCCTGAGATTCCTTTAATTGTGTCTTCGATGTCTGTTCGGTCGTCATCGCCCATTGTTCCTGCGACGTATTTTAGTCCTTTTCCCAATATATTTATCAGTCCGCGTCTTTGTCTTTGATGAGGTATTAGATTGTTAATTTTAGATTCTAGGAGCTCGAAATTTTTATTTATAGTTTCTAATATTATTTTTGATTCGGATGTGGAAGCTCAAAGGGTGTTGATATTTTGTTGAATAAGTAGTAATGTATGTTCATATTCGGTTTTATTGATGATATGTAATATATTTATGTAGTACTCGATTAGCTTGGCGTCGCCTATTTTGATTGGAATACAGCCATTGTTTATGTTGAGGTCTTGAATGTATATTGTCTGTGCATTGGTCGTTGTCCATAGAGTGATAATCATCAACAGTGGAGTCATGGTCCTGAAAGAATTATTAATGTTCATTTTAGGTATTGATAGGAGGTTGAAAAGTAGAAGGACGATTTTTTCTTTTCTTTTTAGGTTTGGATTTAATTGTTGGATTGTTCAGATTTTGATGTTTCTTTTTACTTTTGATATGGGTACGGTAATATTTATTTTGGTTATCCAGGTCGACTCTATTTCGTCTATTTTTAGGGTTTTGTACTAAAATACAAAACCCTATTGCAATCACGACCTGTGTCCGTCTGTCCGTCTGTCCGTCCGTCCGTCCGTCCGTCCGTCCGTCCGTCTGTATGTCACAGCACTTTTTCTCCGAAACTATAGAGGCTACAGCCATGAAACTTTGTGGAAAGGTCAGAAGTGGTGACCTCTTGAAAGTTCAAGGGTTGAAAAATTTTTCGAAGGGGTTTAAGGGGGGTCGCCCCATATAGGGAGTTCACCCCTCCAAAAAAAATGTTCACCATTGGTAGTCGAGTAGGGTGTCATTGGAAAGGTCTCAATGAGATCTTTTGAAAACAGGTCTTAAAATTGCCTTATGAGTACCGAGGGGGCAGGGGAAGGGGAAATGTACGAACTTTTCGCGTACCCCCCCTCGCGATTGGACACCTTCCATCCGAAAAACCTGAAAAAAATCATGAATGTAGGCCTTAATGAGTACAACAACAACAAATACATGAAAATTCGAAATTCACTCAACTTTGTTAGTAATAGTATGATTTATCGATTTTATGTTTTCTTGAATAAAATCTAAATGGTACTCTTGAATTCAATAAAATTTAGCGAAGAGATGACTATTTATAAGATTGATCTTTTCTGAAAGTTTCATAAAGATCGAATAGTATTTAACGAAGTTATAGCGATTTGAATTTTCCTGTATTACTATGGAACAATGTGCCCTGTATTACTATGGAAACATATGGCTACGGAGCCATATGCGCTTTTTACCGACTTAGACACTACAGCTTTGCTAGGATTTGCATGAAAATTTCAGGAATGATAGATATCATGAGGATGACTACATACAATTGAAACAAGTTGAAGAGGCAGGAGAGAGCTCCTAGCAAAAGGGCTTTGTAGCCATTCTAGGATTCGAAAAAATAGGCCATGAATCGATGCTTACAGTACAGAGGAGTGGCCCCTGAAAAAAATTTCATGAAAGGTAGCCGATATGAGTATCAAATGAAAGTTCTCTATGAGAGCTTTTCAAAACAGTTCTTAAACTGACAGTTTTTGCTTCAGTGGGGGCACAGAGGGGGGGGGAAATACATGAAAAATGTGTTTCCTCCCTCGCGAATGGACACCCGTGATCTAAAAAAATCTGAAAAAATTATCAAGCGAGATATTTATGGGTATAATTTTAACAAATACCTCAGAATTAAAAAATTCTTTCAACTTAGTTAATAATAGTATGATCCTCTAACATGGTGTTTCTTAATTTTATTCGTTGCTGGTTACGGCATTTTGTAAGTTGAGTACAAAACCCTTCTGACATGAGCATAGGTCTGTCTACCCAACTTGTTTCGTGTTCGTTTAAGGTCCTGCTAGCATAACTTATAGGATGTTCATCCTGTGTTAGAACTGCTCCTATCGCAAAATCACTAGCATCCGTAACCAGTTTAAATTTCTTATTGAAGTCCGGATACTTAAGTATCGGCGGGTTATTTAACATTTTCTTTAATTTATTAAATGTGTCAGTATACTGAGGGTCATTTATATTGATTTTCGTGTTTTTCTTCAAATATTTGGTCATTTCATGTGCAATCTTTGCATAGTCTTTAACAAATTTTCTGTAATACCCTGTTATACCCAAAAATGACTTTATTTGTTTGGTGGTTTGGGGAAGTTTAAGTTTTTGAATATTTTCTATTTTATTTATGTTTGGTTTTATTCCCTCGGCCGTCAACGTATGTCCAAGATATTCAGTCGATCTAGAAAAAAACGTGCATTTATCTATCTGTATCTTTAAATTATGCTCCCTTAATTCATCAAAGACCTTCTGGATACGCGCCATATGCTCTTCTACTGTTGTGCTGAATATCAAAATGTCATCTAGATACACTACACAAATTTGATTAATATATTCCCTCAATACGGAGTTCATAAGCCCTTGGAATGTCGCTGGGGCATTCTTTAGACCAAACGGCATTCTTACAAACTCGTAGTGTCCCGAGGGTGTCGAAAAAGCAGTTTTCTTTCGATCCTGGTCCTTTATTAGAACCTGGTGGAATCCTTTAGCAAGATCCAGGGTTGTAAAATATTGCGATCTTCCCAATTTCTCTAAAATATTCTCTATGTTGTGTATTGGATATTTATCAGATATTGTGACTTCGTTTAAAGCTCTGTTATCAATGACAACTCTCCATTTCTTCTTGCCCGAATAGTCAAGCTTTTTTGGAACGATCCACAACGGTGAGTTGTATGGCGAACAACTTTCTACAATAATGCCTTGCTCCAGCATGTCTTATTATTATTGTTTCTGATGCTGATTGCCTGATGATGTAGATGATGATATGTTTCTCGAACTCCAAAATTATTAATGAGCTCTGCTGTTATTTCATCCCAGGTTGGATTCTGTCATCGCTTGACTTCCGCTTACCATGGATATTATTAATTCGACTTCCCTAATAAGCGATGAGAGATCGTAGTGCCTTAGTCCATTGAATTCTTTAATGGCTGCAGCTTCTTTCAGAAGATCTGCTGCACTTATTGTAAATTGCTGCTGATTTTGACCTACAGCGCTGTTTGATTCCGCAGTACTCATCCTTATTCCTTTGTGTGCTATTGCCTCTTGTCACTTTTTGCTTCCAGAATGCAGCTTTTTCTTGCACTAAAGCAATCTTCAGATATGGTTTGCTAAGAGTATACGACAGTTATCACAACTAGTAATTACACAGCCACGATAATTAGTCAATAGTTATCACTCTTAACTGTTAATAGTGAACACTTCCACTGTTTTTCAATTTTTTTTATTTATTTAACCAATCTTCGGATTTGGTTAACCGCCGACTGCGCCAGATTAGTAGGTTCACTTTATTTAGAATAAACAAGTTGGGTAAACAGACCTACGAGCATGTCAGAAGGGTTTTGTATTCAATTTACAAAATGCAGTCACCAGATCGAATCAAATCAAGAAACATGTCATAGACGATTTTATTGGATAAAATATGAAATACGAAGATCATACTATTATTAACAAAGTTGAACGAATTTCGACTTCTGAGATTTTTGTTATTGTTATACTCATAAATATCTCCCTTGATAATTATTTAAGATTTCCATTCGCGAGGGAGGAAACTAAATTTGTTTGAATCCTAGAATGGTTACAAAGCCCTTTTGCTAGGAGCTCTCATTTTCATGCAAATCCTAGCAAAACTGTAGTGTCTGAGTCGGTAAAAAGCGCATGTTGTTCCATAGCCATATGTTGCCATAGTAATAAATGCAGCGCATATTGTTCCATAGTAATCCGGGAAAATTCAAACCGCTATAACTTCGCCAAATATGATTCAATCTTCATGAAACTTTCAGGATAGATCAATCTTATAAATAGCCATCTGTGTACTGTTTCATTGAATTTAAAGGTACCGTTAGGATTTTATTCAAGAAAACAAAAAACCGATAAATCATACTATTACTAACAAAGTTGAATGAATTGCGACTTCTAACGTATTTGTTGTTGTTGTACTCACCAAGGCCTACATTCCTGATTTTTTTCAGATTTTTCGGATCACAGGGGTCCAATCGCGAGGGGGGGGACACAAATTTTTCGTGTATTTCCCCTCCCTGTGCACCCCTCGAAGCAAACTTTGCCAAACTAAGACCTGTTTTGAAAAGTTCTCATCAAGACCTTTCATTTGACACCCATATCGGCTACTTTCAATGAAATTTTTTTTTCGGGGGGTCACTCCCCTATATGGGGGACCCCCCTTACAGACCTTTTAAATTTTTTTTGTAGCTGAACTTTAAAGAGAACACCACTTTACACCTACATACAAAATTTAATGTTTCTACCTGTGTGCTGTGACACACGGACGGACGGACGGACAGACAGGACGCGATTTTAGTAGAGTTTTGTTAAAATTATTTTAACAAAACCCCCAAAAAGGAAAAAAACATTTGTTAACTTTTAATGATTCTCTTTATTAACCGTTTCGTTCAGAACATCGAATGAGACTGGTTGAAGTTCTTAATGTAATTTTAATTGTAACCTACGTTCTACTCGACCTACATTAATTAAAATGCTATTGACTTTATTGGTCGGCATAAATTCATATTGCAAGTGTTTGCAATATTTGTAATTTCGAAAGTATCACAATAAACGGAAAGAATGTATGTTGCAAACACCTTTGTAAGCAGATTGCAACATGTATGAATGAATGTTGAAACTGTGCTAATAACTTTTAAGGAATTTGTGCCGGCCAATTTACAAAAAGTTCATTGTTATTAAATGTTGGTGCAATAGGTGGAGGTATTGATGACGTAACTCGTGCGACTGAGATTTTGGTCTTTTATTTTATCCACCACCAAATCATTATCTGCCGCCTTCTGAAAGATAAGAATGTATATTTATTAGTTTTCCGCGAAGGCTGACCCGGAGTTGGAATCACATTTTGGATGAAAATATTTTCTGTCAATGCCTAATTACATAGTCCTCCTCAAAATCGTCGCTACAAAAGATGCTTACTTTTGTTAAGGGCCGAATTACGTTTCCTAGTCTGCTGAACCATACATACCTTCGAGTCTGGTCTAGAGGAAATCTGTTATTGTTTAATAGGATTTATTAAATACAATTGACCTATAAGAAATTTTGCATAATGTTGTTTTCAAAAGAAAAAATATTAAACATATAAATATATACAAAGGAAATATTTCACGGATGATTAAGTCAGCAAATAAAATTTTTTGAATTTTTAATGAGCCCCCATATATATTTCCCTTTGACCATGTCAAAGGCTTAACGGGAATGTACGTTAAACCCGTAGATTATGATAATTAAGATTAAGGCACGCCCGTTATAAATAAACTTGATAAATAAATGGCGGATGGTCACGAAAAAGCATGTAATTAACTGTAATGAATGCTGTCGCTTTTGGTTTCTACTTCAGTAGGCATTGAACTGAAAGCGGTGACAACGCGGGCAAATGGAGGGGGTGACAGAAACTGCCACGAAGGCGAACGTATGGCTTTTAGGCGACAGTCCACTTACGAGGTGTATCTTGTTGGAAATTGGCATAAGACACCAATCAGACTTTTTCTAATTAATCTTGGTTAAACCATATGCATAGATGAATTTAGCACGACAGGTAAAAAAATATGTACCCTTACTCCAGTACGCTTCAGGTTGCATTTAATTTTCCATTCAAACCTTCATTGTTGTTTCAAGTGCCAGTGACATTTGCAGTGTGCATCGGAGCTCGTTCGCAGGATTGATAAAAATATCTCTTAATTGAACAGCATTTATAGCTACTCCCTACATCAACTTTTCTAAAACTGTAGACGAGCACAACCCCGCAATCAAAGTTAATAAAAAGCAATTCCATAAGGAAAGATAACATAGGGCCTAAAGCTTCATTTGAAGTTTCCATCTAGAAAGACGGCCCGGTATAACAAAAAGACTGCCAAAATGAGATTGACCACAAGGTACATAAATCTCTTCCTGTACATGCACGTAATCTAAGTTATATTGCTCTTGATTAGTTGAGATTCAAAAAAAAATACCCCAATGGATGATTTAAGTCCTTTGCTGGAAGGGTACATTTGCTGGACGAAGGCGACAAAAAAATTGAGGTCATTACTGCGAGATAGTCAAATTTTAACTGAACTCTTGCAAAGCCTTGACGATTTCGTTGACCCGTCTTTGCATAAGAACTATTAAGAGAAACATGTCGACCACTGATTGTAGTGATGGATCTTTAGACTGTGGTAAACCTGTGAATTGTGGTTACTACGATCATTTAGTGGGCGTTGCACAACGTTTTAATCATCCGATTGTTCCTGAGACCGAGGAAGAATACACATTCCTTAAAACAAAGGACGAAAAACCATTTTAAATACGAAAGTCGGAAGTTAAAACAAATGTTGCAATTTTAATAAACTATAATTTAATTCTACCTTTTAATTTGAATAAAAAAACAACGATTATATTTTAAGGACTAACCCGTAATAATATTTACATCATTATTCTAATTTTTATATGCAAGTACAATAACTTAATATTCTTCATTAACAAGTACATGTAACTTTAGTATTGATAAATTTTTAAGTTGCTATTTTCGTCAAAGAAAATAGAAGAAGCGAACTCAACTTTTCGAATTATAATTAATTGTATATTGATTAACACGTCTTATTGCCGTGGGGTCTAATATTAAAATAACCCGCGGTTATGATTGTGAAAAAAAACACTTGTTTTAATTTCGACAAACTTTATTGAACGAAAATACCGTACAATTGAACTTTCCGTGTACGTATATTGCAAGTTAAGGTACCCCAACGCAGCCTCACGTTGGGCGAAATGGCTAAGGGAGGCTTGGCCGTACCTTCGCGTATCAAGAATGGAAAAACTTGTTCACGGCGCGCGATTGCTTTCGCGGTTTTATACATTAATTTTGTTCGAGGTGCAACAATTTGTTCTCACGAAATTGTTGCAATTGCGAAAACTAGAAAAGTGCATATGACCTCTAGCATATGCATTAAATTACATTAAGAAAAAATGCGCGTGGAGGACATGGGAATGAAATACTGCAATATGAGTAAAATGTGCAGGCGAAATTCAGTAGAATTTTGTCTGTAAAAATGTGGGCAAATTTATTATAGTTTTATGGAAGATGGGTGTACTATAACACCCCCACCGTTAGAATGAGGCTCCGACGAAATTACGAATTTTCGGTGCTTGCGATCCACGTACACGTTTAACAATATTATACAAATTATTTTTATTATTATAATTACAATATTTGAACCCAGGCTTACAATGCTGTTTTTAGGGTTTTGTACTAAAATACAAAACCCTATTGCAATCACGACCTGTGTCCGTCTGTCCGTCCGTCCGTCCGTCTGTATGTCACAGCACTTTTTCTCCGAAACTATAGAGGCTACAGCCATGAAACTTTGTGGAAAGGTCAGAAGTGGTGACCTCTTGAAAGTTCAAGGGTGAAAAAAATTTTCAAAGGGGTTTAAGGGGGGTCTCCCCATATAGGGAGTTGACCCCTCAAAAAAAAATTTTCACCATTGGTAGTCGAGTAGGGTGTCATTGGAAAGGTCTCAATGAGATCTTTTCAAAACAGGTCTTAGAATTGCCTTATGAGTACCGAGGGGGGCAGAGGAAGGGGAAATGTACGAACTTTTCGCGTACCCCCCCTCGCGATTGGACACCTTCCAGCCGAAAAATCTGAAAAAAATCATGAATGTAGGCCTTAATAAGTACAACAACAACAAATACATGAGAAGTCGAAATTCACTCAACTTTGTTAGTAATAGTATAATTTATCGATTTTATGCTTTCTTGAATAAAATCTAAATAGTACCCTTAAATTCAATAAAATTTAGCAAACAGATGACCATTTATAAGATTGATCTTTTCTGAAAGTTTCATAAAGATCGAATAGTATTTAACGAAGTTATAGCGATTTGAATTTTCCTGTATTACTGTGGAACAATGTGTCCTGTATTTCTATGGAAACATATGGCTATGGAGCCATATGCGCTTTTTACCGACTTAGACACTACAGCTTTGCTAGGATTTGCATGAAAATTTCAGGAATGATAGATATCATGAGGATGACTACATACAATTGAAACAAGTTGAAGAGGCAGGAGAGAGCTCCTAGCAAAAGGGCTTTGTAGCCATTCTAGGATTCGAAAAAAAGGCCACGAATCGATGCTTACAGTACAGAGGAGTGGCCCCTGAAAAAAATTTCATGAAAGGTAGCCGATATGAGTATCAAATGAAAGTTCTCTATGAGAGCTTTTCAAAACAGTTCTTAAACTGACAGTTTTTGCTTCAGTAGGGGCACAGGGGGGGGGGGGGGTGGAAATACATGAAAAATGTGTTTTCTCCCTCGTGAATGGACACCCGTGATCTAAAAAAATCTGAAAAAATTATCAAGGGAGATATTTATGGGTATAACTTTAACAAATACCTCAGAATTCAAAATTCTTTCAACTTAGTTAATAATAGTATGATCCTCTAACATGGTGTTTCTTAATTTTATTCGTTGCTGGTTACGGCATTTTGTAAGTTGAGTACAAAACCCTTCTGACATGAGCATAGGTCTGTCTACCCAACTTGTTTGTTTTTAGTATAATTTCATCAATGTTATTTTCTGAGTTTATTTGTTTCAAATACAATTGTTCTATCTTGATTTCAGGAAATGTTAAGTTTTCTTTTACAGATTTAATAAATTTGGGTAAAACTACTATATCGTAAACTTTTAGATAATAATTCGAAAGAGTTTTATTTACGGTTTTAATTTTGCAATTTTTAAATTTTATTAGAAAGGTTCCATGGATCGTTACATTATTTCTGTCGCAATTATGTTCAATTTCTCCGTAGAAGTTTTTGAAAACAATAATGCCTGGTGTTATTTGTTTTATTTCTTGATGGTTAAGGATTTGCATCTTACATTGTGTTTCACCTGGTTCTATGATGCTTTGAATACATTGATTTTTAATTTCTTTTAAATTATCTCTAAGTCCTTTATTTATTTCGACATCATAAATTTTATTGTTAGGACTAACTAAAATTGAATTGAATTCCAATGACAATGATTTATTTTGGATGGTTGGGATCGGTTCAATTGAAATTTTGTTTAAAGTTTCTAAGGAATATTTGGGTATTGCCAGAATAATTGAAATTATTCGATCGCTCGACGAAACAGCCGTTTGTATATTTGAATACTGTTCAAAGTCTTCTATAAGGTCTAGTTCTGTTTTTGTAAGTATGTTTTTATTAACAAGTCCTAGTTTGCTTGAAAGGATCGTCTGTTCTATGTCCGTTATGTGGTTCCTTGGGAGTGAGATGTCGTTATCAATTTGATACACATTTTGAATGAAGTCTACTTCATCTCTAAAGGTTGGTATTTTATTTTGGTTCAAGTCCTTGAATTTATTCAGATAATTTGTTATTGTCATTTGCTGGGTATTTATATGCTTTGTTATGTTTTCAATTTGAGAGGAAAGAATTTTATTAGTTATCAATGTTTTATCAATTTTGTCAGCGAGATTCTTTTCGTTTCCTGAGATTCCTTTAATTGTGTCTTCGATGTCTGTTCGGTCGTCATCGCCCATTGTTCCTGCGACGTATTTTAGTCCTTTTCCCAATATATTTATCAGTCCGCGTCTTTGTCTTTGATGAGGTATTAGATTGTTAATTTTAGATTCTAGGAGCTCGAAATTTTTATTTATAGGTTCTAATATTATTTTTGATTCGGATGTGGAAGCTCAAAGGGTGTTGATATTTTGTTGAATAAGTCGTAATGTATGTTCATATTCGGTTGTATTGATGATATGTAATATATTTATGTAGTACTCGATTAGCTTGACGTCGCCTATTTTGATTGGAATACAGCCATTGTTTATGTTGAGGTCTTGAATGTATATTGTCTGTGCATTGGTCGTTGTCCATAGAGTGATAATCATCAACAGTGGAGTCATGGTCCTGAAAAAATTATTAATGTTCATTTTAGGTATTGATAGGAGGTTGAGAACTAGAAGGACGATTTTTTCTTTTCTTTTTAGGTTTGGATTTAATTGTTGGATTGTTCAGATCTTGATGTTTCTTTTTACTTTTGATATGGGTACGGTAATATTTATTTTGGTTATCCAGGTCGAATATATGATCTTCGTCTATTTTTTCAGTGTTAATTTTCCTAAATTTAGAATGGTTTTTACCTCCTCTAATTTCTTTTATAAAGTTTGGTCCAGGTTCGATTTCCTCATCTGATCTATTTTTGTTGAGTTTAGTTATGGCCTTTTGTTTCTTTTGTAGGAAAGTTTCATACATAGAGTTATAATCATTTTGATGAATTTTGCCATTGACAAAGTCTATTGGCTTTTTGTTTGTTGTGGAATGTATGGTGTTGTTAAAAAAGGATATGATTTTACGAATCTTTTCTTCGACTAAACTTTGGTTATTAAGTTCGTCATGTTTAAGGAGTCGGATGTGGTCAAGTATTGTATTATGCAGCCTTTCTATGTCTGCGTTAGATGTATGATTACTGTTGGAAGTGTAGTGGACTTCTACATTTTCGTTTGATAGGAAATCTCTCAGAGGGATTGCTTTGAACCCTAGTCCATTATCGACAATTAATTTTTTTGGTGTGCCAAATTGGCTGAAGTAATACGCTAGTCCTCTTCTAAACTCGTTCCAAGTTCTTCCGAGAATCTTTATTGCACAAGCGTGTTTTGAGAACTTATCTATTATTGTTAAAAATAATAACTTTTCGAGAGTATAAAACACGTCAACATGAATTATCTCTCCAGGTTTTTGTGGAGTTTCAGTGATTTTGAATAATGTTTTCGGAGGATTTCTAACGTATTTCTCGCAGTTACAAACTTCACAATTATTGATGAAGCTTGTTACTCTGTCTGTCTGTTTAGGACAATAGTATTTCAGTTTTGATTCCTTTGAAACTTCCTCGATTCCACGATGATTGTTTCTCAAATGTTCTTCCTCAATAATTTTAGCTAAGTCTTCTTCGTTTGTTATGTCTTCTAGAAGGATATTGCATCTAAGAATTTTGAATTTGCCGTTTGTTAGAAATTGTTGGTGAAAGCGGAATATATAATCTGGAAAAACTCTTCATTTTCTATAAGAATTGCATTTAATCCGTTTGGAGTGAATTGATTTTTAAGCATCGTAATAGCGTCTTGTTCGTCTAATTGTTTCGCATTTATTATAGTTCGGTTTTTATCGAAAACTTTTTCTTTTTTAATTCTTAAAGAGCCTGAATTTGATTTTTTCATTATTATTTGATTTTTAAAGATATTAATACAAGAGGTAGTTGTGGGGATATTTGAAAGATTTTCTGCAAGATTTACTTCTGGTAAAGGAATTCTGGAAAGAGTATCTGCATTTATATTTTTTGCACCTTCCTTGTATTTAATTGTGTAATCGAATTCTGAAAGTTTAAGTCTCCATCTGACCAATTTCGAGTTTGGCTCGTTTATAGAAAATAACCAAGTTAAAGGTCTGTGATCTGTCTCAATTACGAATTTACGTCCAAAAAGATAGGGTCGGAAATACTTGGTAGCCCAAACTATAGCTGGGAGTTCTTTTTCTATGAAGCTATAGTTTATCTCATGTTCGTTTAAGGTACAGCTAGCGTAACTGATGGGTCGTCCTTCTTGTGAAAGTACGGCACCAAGTGCATACTTGCTAGCGTCGGTGGTAAGAACAAATGTTTTTTCGAAATCTGGGTACGCCCGGATTTGTTCGTTAGTTAGAAGGATTTTTATAATTTCGAAGGAACGAATTTATTCAGGATCTGATATATTTAATTTTGCATCTTTTTTCAAGTATTTTGTCATTGGTTTGATAATTTTCGAGTAGTCTTTAATAAATTTTCTGTAGTAACCAGCAAGACCGAGAAATTGTTTAATTTGTTTAGGGGTTTTGGGGATTGGAAATTTCTGGACACATTCCACTTTCGGTGGATTAGGTTTTATCCTGTCTCTAGTAACTATGTGTCCTAGGAAAGCGGTTTCTCCTTTCAAAAATTCGGACTTACCCAACTGAACTTTCAGACTGGATTCTCTAAGTCTATTGAAAATTTTAGTTAATGAATCGATGTGCTCCTGTAAAGAAGTGGAGAAGATAATTCCATCGTCCAAATATACGAGACAAATTTTGTTTATGTAATCGGATAGAATATTGTTCATCAGACGTTGGAAGGTTGCGGGGGCTGTCTTTAACCCAAAAGGCATCCGCAAGAATTCATAATGCCCACCTTCTACGCTAAAGGCCGTTTTATGGATATCTTTGTCCTCAATCTCTATTTGATAGAAACCTTTCGCTAAATCTAGCGTAGTGAAATACTGGCTTCTTCCCAGTTTTTCTAAGATTTCTTCAATATTCGGAATAGGGTACTTATCATCGATCGTAACTTCGTTAAGTTTTCGGTAGTCGATGACAAGCCTCCATTTTTGTTTCCCACTTGCATCCATCTTTTTAGGTACAATCCAGACTGGTGCTGAGTAGGGAGATTTGCTAGGCCTTATAATTTTCTTTTCAAGCATTTCTTCTATCTACCTTCGTACTTCATCCTAATGAATGTACGGGTACCGATAGGTTTTGGGAACTATTGGCATATTGTTTTCGGTCCGAATTTCGTGCTTGATAAAGTTAGTGAATGTTAAGTGTGAGTTTTCGTTGTAGAAAATATTAGAAAACGACTTTATTGTCGAAACCAGTTTTTGTCTTTCTTCTTTATTGAGGTGGTCTATTCTAATCTGATTTAGAATGGAAGAAGACTGTTTTGGTTTATTTTCGATTATGTTAAAGTTTTCGATAGTGATAGGTGTGGTTTCTTGTGGGAAGAATTTCACCTTTGTAGGGCCGTCGCTTAGTACCTTTACTAGAGCGGACATTCTGAAGTCTTCTACATCGTACACGCCTTCCTCGATATGGATCCTTGCATCTTTGGAGGACCTACCGGGAAAGTGTACCAATCCATTCTCTTGATGAACGGGCACGGATACTCTGTAGAGTCCAGCTCTACTGAAAAGGCAATATTGATCCTCCTCCTCGGTTTCGAAGAAAATCGGGACCTTTTTGTCACCAGAGTATAGCATCTGGCTTTTATAATCAATCGTTGCGTTGAGTTGTCGCAACACATTGTTACCTAGGATTCCATCGTATAGGTCGTGGAATTTACAAACAAACAATTCAATTTCTTGGGTTTTATCACACAATTCTTCAAAGAGGGGGATTTTAACTTTTTCGTGGATGTCAATAGTATGTTGCAGGGTTTTTAAATTTATGCAGGGTGTATTTACTTTCCATTTAGGATGACAAATGCCAGGGTTAATGAGCGAATGAGTGGCCCCTGTATCTATAATGAATTTTAAGGGCCTTGATTTAGTCTTAAGAGTTATATAAGGCAGTTTTCGTCCGAGGCCTGCAGCGGAAAATTTTCCATTGCCTTGTTTGTATTAATATCCATGGGCTCGGGAGTTGGTTGTCTTTCTAGATACCGTGGACTACCAATTTGATTATAAGGATCTTGTATGTAGTTTTGAGAGGGCCTGTAGTTTGAGTCGTTTTGTCGTATCCGCCGTGTGTTTTGTTGGTTATTATTATTATTATTGTTAAACCATTTATTGAAATTCTGATTGTAGTTGTTAAATCTATCACTATTGCTATTGCTAAACCTATTGTCATCACCGGAGTTATTATTTCTAGAATTATTGTTATTATTACTATTCTGATGATTATTGTTATTATTTTGTGATCTATTGGTATTTGTATTACTGTTATTATTGCTACGATTTAAGTTGTCATTTTTCTGTTGTTTGTTTGTGTTCTGTCCATTTGTCTTGTTTATGTTTGGTTGGTAGATTTGTCCGTTTGAGCCGTAATAGGCGTATCCCGCTGAAAATAAATATTCATGGCAGCTTCTAGGGTATCGGGGTTTTATAACATAGGATTGTTTTCATAGGTTCGGGGATTTTGTTTTTAAATATATTGAGGGCTGTTCTTTTGTTATTGCGGGCACATTCATTTGTTGCATTGCCTGCGCCCAGGATGACTAAGGTTTTGTTGTAAAGTCTCCTTAGCTTGCTTTTTATTTCGTTGTAGAATTCCAGGGTTTTTGTTTTAAAGGTAACACCCCGAAGAATATCATAGAGTTCATCTGTGTTAAGACGATCTCCGAAATTATTCAGGAGGACTTCTTTAATGTCTTGCCACAGGACAGCGTGGCAATTGATTTCGATTGTTTCCTTTGCTTTGCCTTTTAGTTTACTTTTAATAACGTCCCCAAATAGAAGCTGGGATGCTTCATTATAGGTTGATAGGACAGGATGTATCCTATTTACAAGATTAATAAAGTTTTGCAGATTTTCGGGTCTGCCGTCGAATTCGGGAAGGCCATGTAAATATTTTACGGGGTTAATTTGAATGGAAGAGGCTGCTTCGGCGTGTGCCATTTTTAAATGATATATGTTCAAATCTATGGGACCCGAACCTCCCTTACAAAAAATTTAATTGGTTTATGGAATCCGCACAAAAATATGTTTGTAAAATGATATAAATGAGGATTATTTAAAATATATATATATATATGTGTATCTATAAAAATTGTTTGGCAATGTATATATATATAAGTAAGATAAGAAAAATGTGTACAATATATTAATATATATATGGAAATTTAAAATTTTAAACGAATATGATA
This sequence comes from Odontomyia ornata, assembly GCA_963969285.1. Lineage (NCBI taxonomy): Eukaryota > Metazoa > Arthropoda > Insecta > Diptera > Stratiomyidae > Odontomyia > Odontomyia ornata. Next base: position 148,445,746 of record OZ017740.1, on the reverse strand, counting down.
TATGCATATGAAAGACAATATTTCTTGAGGCACTTGCTGCTTGTTTTCCTTGCGAACTGGTAATATAAGTTCCGATCGCTCCTGCACTTTATCCTTATGTTTTTGAGGCGTTGAATCCACTTTGTTGGATCACTGTTTTTTTTTAATCGGTTAGTTTTTAAGTTTAATTTTTATGTATCCTTGGTAAGAAAAAAAAAATTCACTGCAATTTCACGTTTCAGATTTGTGGCTTTATTTAATTAATTTTTCAGTTTGTAGTTTTCATCTTACTTGCGTAGATTTTAATAAGTTATGTTTGTTTTTATTTTGATATACAATATTATTTATTTTAGTTAGGATATTTGCTATTAGAATTTAGAACACATTTTTAAATTCTCTCTCATCTTTTTCTTCGCGTTGATGTCACTCTTTGGAATTTAACTTCGTTTTAATTCTTTTTACTTTTGAACGTTTTATGTTCTCGCAAATTTAAAATAATTCACTGCATATTTGTTTTAATCCTTCTTTGAGTTCACTACTCGTTCACACTGCTGTGTCGCACTTTTAGCACCTTTGCTAAGTTTCCTTCCTTTGATCCTTCTTTGGAATTCACTACACACTTCACACTGCTGTGTTACACTTTTAGCACCTTTGCTAAATTTTGTATACCGCGACGCTGTTTTTACTTAAAAACATGCGATTTATTCGCGCCGGCGTTGAATTAAATAATTTCCTCCTCTTGGGGATTTCATTTAATTACTTTTCGCGAACGCGACGTCAATCCGCTTTAAGGTTTTTTTTAAAAAAACCAAATAGAATCCTTTCTATTTAGCGGATCCTACCGACTGCGCCATTAAAATAACCCGCGGTTATGATTGTGAAAAAAAAACACTTGTTTTAATTTCGACAAACTTTATTGAACGAAAATACTGTACAATTGAAATTGTTGCAATTGCGAAAACTAGAAAAGTGCATTTGACCTCTAGCATATGCATTAAATTACATTAAGAAAAAATGCGCGTGGAGGAAATGGGAATGAAATACTGCAATATGAGTAAAATGTGCAGGCAAAATTCAGTAGAATTTTGTCTGTGAAAATGTGGGAACATTTATTATAGTTTTATGGAAGATGGGTGTACTATAACATCTAATCTCAGACTCCACGAATCACGTATATCAGCTTCTCACGGTAGAAAACTTGTATTTTTATTATTTTCGGAAACCATGGTGTGAATTGCTGACGCTATGTCTGCTCCATGGTTTTAACTATAGCTCCTACTAGAGGTGTTTTCTTACATCTTCTATAATATTTTTGTTTTTATATGAATTTAACGTGCCGGTATACGTGACTTGCTAGGATCACCCTCGGCATTAACTCGCGACCAGTGATGCATTGGTATAAGAGACCGGGATTTTTCGAAAGTCAAATGATTTTTATTAGTCGTCTCAGTTTAAGCTGGCACATCTGTTGCATGCCGCTCTTCATATATTGTGTCATAAAATACGTATGCATAGCTATTAAAGAACGTTGCTTTGTTTCAAGTCGTTTCAGGTCATATCACCTCCAACTGGAAGGAATCTGGATCAGCTTAGTTTGATGGAATACGATTTGCCTATTCTTGGGTACAGGCAATCATAAGATGCTAAAATTTTAATGGTGTAGCAAAAATATTGAAAATACGAAATTTAACTTAGCTTTAAAACTTGCTCTAAATGTTCTAACTGATGATCACATTTCTTTAACGTAAGGTGATGAATACGTCTGAATTAAAATCCACTTAACGTAAAGTATTTTTAATTTGCGTGCGTTAACCTTATCAATAAAGTATTGAAATGCGTCATTTAAGTTATTGTAATAATTATTCATAAATATATTGCACCATGTAAAAATGAATTTCCTTGCTAAAGTAATACTGCCCCTACCGCAGTAACAAACATCAACCTCATCTGTACTGTCTTCAATATATTAATGAATAATGGTAAAAGTTATTTTCTTTGATTTGTCTGTTGTAAAAACAAATTTTCAAAACCTTCAGATATGATAGTTTGGAAAATTTGATTTGCATAAGTACCCATCTCCAATGAAAATTAAGATGGATACTTCAGGCCTCCTCTATTTAAATTTATTAAATAATTATTTTGGTCTTTTGACTCTACAGTCTCATTTGAATGAAGGATCAATAACAAAAACTATATGAGACAGCGTTGCTTCATCGACAGCGACATTTCCAAATTGGTCCATAATGACATCTGCTTCTGGAGCAATGCAAACTTCAAAAGAATTTGATTCACTTCCAACGTTTTCCTCAAGAAGGAAATCTTTCATATTGATATCGCCCCGATGCAAAAGGCCTTAATTTTAAAGTATTATTAAATTCAACTTTTTTTCTGGAAATATTAAAACTGGGGCCACTTATCAACGATCAAATGATCTTCTAACAAATCTATCTGGAACTTATCAAGTAAGACATAGCTCTTTGAATAAATAATTACAAAGATAAAGCATACCTGTAGGGGCATTAAGTAGAGCTGTAAGGGTTCCGATGGTGAACTTATATTTGGACGATTCATTTTTGAAATTATTGTTATTTTCCCAATGACACAACCATTGAGCGAAAACTGAAAGGTATTTATAATTCTCTTTACTGCTCGCAGTTATTTGATCTTAGAAAGGATTCCTTAACTTGCGCCCTTGTATGGGTTTTCTACGTTGACAAATGAGAATTCTTATTAGTTTTTAGAATAGAAAAATTGTGTATAAATAGTCGTAGGAAATTTTCACCATCATTTTTGGAAATAAGACTTAGCCAGAGCTCCATTTATATTTATTTTAAATACAAATTTGTGCACAGAGCTTTGCTCGATGCCATTACATTGTGCTGTCACAGTTGACGCGTATGACATTGATAACTTGGAAATGAAACCAATTCAAACCCAATTTTGTGAAGAAGTGTTAAAACCTCCTTCGTGGTTTCAAAAAGAAAGAGCGCATCTAAATTTTGTACATGGTAAACACCGACAAGCGGTGTGAACATTCAACACATTCTCTGCAAACAGCGTATCCTGAGCCACTCCTTCTATTTTGTTACTTTTAAACGATATCTGAGGCTTGGTATAAACTTCGTCTATTAGTAAATTTACGTGTTTCTCCTGATCTTCCAACAATTTAACCTTTTCTTTGAGATATGTAGCTGAAATACCAAAGGTAAGATGACATCATCGGCTTCGTAATGCAAGCGTTGTTTAGCCAAAAATTTGATTTTACCAATTTTTTCCTCTAAAATTTTCCCAAATTCAATTGATTCTTTTCGTTAAGTGATCTAGCATTCTATTTCTGCATTGTTTATTGCATTTTGATTGAAATTTTCTAAGTAGGCCATCCAACTTTTAATGTTTACGAATGAATTACATTTAAACATAGAGCCTAAAATCGGCTTAAGTTTTTTATTGTTCATTATATTCCTGTGCGTATCAGTTTCTACCTCAAAATTTGAATTAATGAAAAAAGAATTTTACTATTCAAATATATTTGAAAGAAGAAAAGTTTGGATTCTTTCTCAGATAAAATTGATGCATATTTGAAACAATTTCTTGCAAAGTTCTTACTTCATCCTCTTGACGCAACGTTTTCTCTTCATTATCAAGAACTTTATGTTCTACCATAGGTCTTTCTGAAGGGTACTCTGATGAGCCGGTGAATTTTGTTGGGAAAGCGTTCCTTTTAGAGAGCATCTTGCTCGTTTTGCATTGGACCCATCTGAGTGCAAAGTAACCTCACGGATGATTTCGCTTGGAGCAAAGTGAAGACTGCAAACCAAGTTATGTTCACTTACTTTCAAACCGTTACGAGGGATACTTTGGATTCATTCATTTTCCCGGAAATGGAGCACTCTTGTGGTAATTACATTTAAACATAAGGCCGAAAATCGGCTTGAGTTTTTTACTGCTCAATATATTCTTGTGTGTATACATTTCTACCTCAGATTTTAAATTAATGAAAAAAGATTTATATGTTGCCGGAATTTTATCATTCAAATCTATTTGAAAGAAGAAAAGTATGAATTCTTCCTCAGATAAAATTGATGCATATTTGAAACAAGTTTTTGCAAAGATTTTACTTCATCTTCTTGACGAAATGTTTTCTCTTCATTATCAACAACTTCATTTTCTGCAACAGGTCTCATATCTGGTTTGACTCGTGCGGCGACTGGTATTTTTGAAGGGTACTTTGGTGAGCCGGTGAATTTTGTTGCAAAAGCGTTCCTTTCAGAGAGCATCTCCCTCTTCTTGCTTTGGACCCATCTGAGCGCAAAATAGACTCACGGATGGTTTTGCTCGGGTCAAAGTGAAGACCACAAACCAAATTATGTTCACTTACTTTCAAACCATTACGAGGGATACGTTGGATCCATTAATTTTTTGGGAAAAGGAACCCATTTGTGGTCATATGTGATGAACGACAACCAGACATGCAACAGTGAGAGGGCATATTTATTCTATTGTTAATTTTAAAACAATTTATATTAAGACAAAGGTTACCTTGATTATTAAGGTCTTACGTTGTGCCCAGGTTCTAATTTTGCATCAATTGCTTTTGCATATGCATCTTGAAAAGCATATGGAATATTCTGGGCACGTGCAAAAACCGGTGTTGCTGTCGCTGAAAGATTGAAAATATCTTCGTGTCTTTTGAGTAGCATATTTAAACGATGAATTTGTTCTTTCATAAGTTCTAGAGATGCGACAGTAAGGTTGTGCAGATGTGAATATTTGATTCAAGTTAACTTCGGATATAATTCTGTGAGCTACTCACAATCGAATAACCAGTCATAATCCCTTCGATTACGTAGAGATTAAGTTGGCGTGTAAGATTACCTACCGCCACATTTAAAGGGAGCCGTCCAATGCAGTTGAGACGATGTTTCGTGTAACTTGCAAATTTTCTGTCTGTTGGCTTTAAGTGCATTGTGTTTCGTAATTAATTGCTGTGAATAATACCACAAGGTGCTCCAGTGTCAAGCTCCATTTAGAGCTTCACTCCGTCAATTTTAACAAAAAGCATTTTTCGATCTACTGCTTTTGCACAATGAACTCCTGCTGATTTGTTGTGAGACTGTATCTTGAATTTAATTTACATTCCATTGTTTCATTTTGGCTCTACACACTTTAACAATAAGTCCATTCGTTGTGCAAAAACGAGACTCACTATTTACAAATGGATATTGAGCACGTAAATGTGCATCTCCGCATCCGTAGCAGTAGAGGATTTTGCGGTTGTTTGCTTGAAGACTTTGGTGTGAGTTATTATTAGTAGTATTTAACGGTAGTGCACTTTTTCTTTGACAGCGTGTTTTCGATTTAACTTTCGCAGTGCCTTTGTTTTGTTTGAATTGCTGCATTGTTGATAGCAGTGTGTATAGTTTCCGCTAGTAATGATTGTAGCTTAACCTCCTTCGATATTTTGTGCGTCGACTCAAGAGCTTGACCGAGCGCGTAAGCTTCTGCGAATGTAGCTGGGTTTTCGCAACAATTACATCGCACATGGAGCAATTGTAAAGACCATGACGCATTTGCTCAATGAGCAATCTATCTAGAAAAGTATCATATTTACAATACGCTGCAACTTGTTTCAATCGTAGAGAAAAACTGGCCATCGACTCATCTTTTCTCTGAACTATGTGTCTGAATTTAACGCTTTCAGCGTTATTTCGTTGTCGAAATGTTTTGTAAGTGCTTCTACTATCTCATCTACCAACTCATCCAATCCATCTTTTCTCTGCCGAAATTTGAAAAATTTGTGATCCTGAATCTTAGATTCAAATCTCAGTTTCTCTTCTTCGTACAATTACAGCGCCTCTCGGGCCTTCGCTTCCTGCAAATAGCGCCTCCAACTGTCTCGATCCATCGACCGCGTCCTCCAATTTTGAGATCAGAGCAGCACCGAACTGTCCTCATCGACCCAGTCAGACCAGCGGTTCTTCGGTTTCCCCACTAGTCTCCGGCCTTCAGTTCTCCCAACGGATACCAAGCTATTAGCCACCAAAGAATTTTCTGGGATTCCTCTGTTATTTTCTTGGTTTACCGATAGCCATTAGTTGGTTTGTTGCAAATACGATGGATGATCCCAGAATGGCTAATAACTTGATATGTGATGCACTTCGTTGCAACAAACCAACAGACGACGATCGGTCTAAGCATATTCATTGTACGTTTGATACATAGGAAACCATTAGCTATGTTTGAATGCCCTAAAGCGCCAACGGGAGAAATTATTTTGAGAGAAATTCACCCACAACCAGAAGATTCGGTTGGGGTATAACGATGAATATTTTTTGGAGTTGAAGTGCAAGCTCGTTGGCTATTAGATGACCGCTAAATTTTTTTGGTGATCAGAGTGTCACGATTTGCTTGTTTCTGTAGCTTGAAAACATCGTTTGTGTGAAAAAAAAAAAATTAATGTAAACAATTAAAAGTGTGAATTATGGGAGTTTTCACCTAGTGTTTCGGAAAATTAATTTTGTTAAAGACTTTGCTAAAGAAGTTTTCGTGTGTGATAGAAGAACCCGGCAGTAGTGAGAAAGTCAGGTTTTTCATATATTTCATTATACAAATTTGCTAAAATGTGTACAATGTATATATGTACATATATATATATATATATATATATATATATATATATATATATATATATATATATATATATATATATATACATATATATATATATATATATATATATATATATATATATATATATATATATATATATATATATATATATACATATATATATATATATATATATATATATATATATATATATATATATATATATATATATATATATATATATATGTGCATATATATATATATATATATATATATATATATATGTATATATATATATATATATATATATATATATATATATATATATATATATACTTGTATAAATATATTTATATATTGTATATATACATACTTGTATAAATATATATATATATATATATATATATATATATATATATATATATATATATATATATATATACAGGGTGCGGCGCCCAAATCCGGACAAGTTAAACATTATATTGAAAAATAATTTTTATTACAAAAATGGGTAAGTTTATAATTGTTTCTTTTACCAAATTGTTTGTTAAACATTTTGCTTCAATCTCCGCCTCTATCCTCGGTCTGAAGAGTTTGCAGGCCCGTTTTAATGCGCCACGGTCCATTTCGGTGAATACCTCTTCAATAGCGGCTCTCAATGAAGCGACGTTTGGATGTCTGTACTTGTTACTGTTCTTTTTGACCACGCTCCATACAAAGTAATCCACAGGATTCAAGTCTATGCTGTTAGGCGGCCAAAACCTGAGGCAAAAAGCAGCTTTGTTTCGTGAAGAACACAAAAGCAAGTTACAGCGTTCAACGCGTTTTGTCCTTGCAGCTTGAGAAGGCATCTGTCTTATTTTAATTGTATAAGACTTGTAGCGGAGGTCCTCTTCCACGATTCGACGCATAGTTTTCTCACTTACATCGAACACTGACGACAATTTTCGGATTGACTGGGTCGGATCCTCCAAAATCAATTATTGAGCCCTTTTAATGATTTCGGGGGTCTTGACGACGCGTTCTTTGGAGTGCGGTTTCCTTGCTGGTGTCGCGGAACCTTCGTCTGACTTCTCCGATTCATTATATTTCGCAATAACTTCATACACAGTCGATCTTGGGTAGCCGAAGAATCGAATGATTTCTGTGGCTGACCGCCCAGCGCGAACACTTTCAATGATCGCGGCTCTTCGATTATTCTCTGCACTTGGCAGATTGAACAATATAAACATCTTTTCATACTGGCGCCACAGTATAAGAAAATAGTAAATAGTTAAAGTAAAAATGTAAATAAACAAGTTGAAGTAGCAGTTGAGTAAGGCTACAGATGATAAGTTAGCCTTTGGTGCAGATAACTTTGCTTAAACATTAATTTATTTCCTCGCAGCGAATAAGATACAAATCGCAGTTAAACTTGTTGGTTCTTCAAGCCGTATTAAGATTTTTCAAACTTTTGGTCGTATAGAAAATATTTCAGGCTTCATGGTAAATCACTCACATCGTCAGCGGGCGCCCGGCGAGGCCGTTGGGTAAGTACCCTTTTGTTTTCCATATCTTATTATTATTCATTATATGATTGACTACATTTTAGATAGAATTTTTAATTTATTAAATGGATATGATGAAATGATAATCATTAAAATAATTACTTAACATGAGAGGATAAAAATAAAATTTTTGTTTTGTTATTGGTTAAATCAATCAGCATCCTTCATTGTCTGAAGAGAAAAAAATACGAAATTCGATAGTCAATAAATAAGTTGGTTTTCAAAGAAAACAAAGGGACAAAGAAATATTTGATATCAACCTTTAATTCAATTCAATTCAAGGTGCTTTATTAAGTAAATCCATAACATTTTTTATAAAAACATAAAGCAAAGTTTCAAAAACATTATACAATTAGAAAAACTTAATGGCCCACTAGGCACTCTAAATTTAAACAATATCGATACTAAAATTGATTTATAAAAACATCATGTGAAATTAATCAAATGAATATTATTAAATATGATTAATCAATTGGAAAAACGGGAAAAAAACCAACCAACGCTATTCAAAAATTAAATATAATACAAAGAACACAAAACAGGAATCGTTTGACTTATATCTAATATGTTGTTACTTACGTCTAATAAAATTTACTCAAAAAAACTCTAACTTATCCTACTATAATACTTTTACAATACTCCTAACCTATAAAGTAAACCTTATCTCTTAGCCTAATATAACGAACATCACAATATACCTATTCTAAATCCTATAAGCTGATTTTAAATAACACAAACAATTAAATGTAGCAATAATGAGCTGAAAATAAAAAGAAAACAAACACAAACGAAACATGCGAATACGAATAATTTAGTCATTGTCATTCAGCCACCAATACCGTGCCAGCTCCCTCCCAGCTCGATCAACCTCAACAAATCTCGCAAATGAGTATCGCCATTGTATGTCGTGGTCTCGCGAGCTCAAATTCGGAGGATGTTCTATCTTCTTATCGGTGGCCCGTCTATATATATGATATATAATCGGGACACCGTCAGAATCAAAAACATACCAATTCATGTCCAAATACACGAATGCTTCTAGAGGAATGAAGCCAGTATCGAGACAAGTCTCAATGTACCCGTCTGTAGGGTGGAACGGCTGTGAAATCCAGGGGTTTTCACTCACAGTTACAGATCTTGCGATATGATTTCGAATGAGTTTCAAAATGAAGATATCGACTCTTGTCACTTTAGCAGTATGATAAATTCTTCTGTTAGATATATAATGTTTCCAATCCGTCTCAGGTTTTCTGTACAGACCAGTACATGCACGAAGACATTTCCTTCCGAAAACTCTTAACTTTTCCATTTGACTAGCACTCAAGTTGTACCAGATTTCGCATCCGTATGTCAAAACTGGTCTAACTAGGGTCTTGTAACAGATAATTTTGACCTTTCGGTCAATGTATCTGGAATGAAAGAGTCTTCGAAGGGACATGACTACCTTATGCGCCTTACTGAGCATGATTTTAACATGTTCGTTATAATACAGATACTGATCGAGATAAACACCGAGGTATCGAACGCAGGATTTATGTGGAATCTGTTCTGTACTACCCTCACCAGCCATAATGTGGAAATTTTTCCAATTACGTTTCAGGTCTTGACTGACCAACTGCAATGTTGTCCGAAATTGTTTCGTACTTTTGCGCATTGATTTTCATTCGCCGATTGTCGGTGTAGAGCTGCGCGTCATTAAATATTTTTTGCAGATTGCTCTGAACTACTGTGGCTTTCCGATCTGCCGTATAAATGATAAGATCATCAACAAACGCTACCAATGATCGCGTTGGCGATATTTTAAAATCAAAGCCTTTCAATAGCTTGCGAATGAATATCGAGAAAAGCAGAGGCGCAGTAACTGTTCCTTGCTGCAGACCAGTCAAGACCTTGAAATCGCGCATTGTTGTCGAATTTCCATCAGTTACAAGAAATGATTTCCCGTACAACATATTACACATCATGGCGACAAGGTGTCTGTGGAACTTGTCCTGTAGGAGTGTAAAAATCAGTCCATCTAACCAAACCGTATCGAAGGCTTTCTCCATGTCAATGAGACACGCTCCAACACATTCTCTTCTAATTAGTTTCCAACAGATGTCTGAGGTTTCTTTCGTTATCGCATGTGTAGTCGAATGCCTGGCACGGAAACCAAATTGGCAATTCGGCATCAACTCATACTTTGCAACGTGGGCGTTTAATGCATCGTTCAGTATCACTTCAAAAACCTTGCTGATGTTAGGCAACAAGCTGATCGGGCGATAGCTTTTAGGGCTCGAAGATTCTTTTCCTTTCTTCAAGATTGGAAATACCTTAGCCTTCTTCCACTGATTTGGAAAATATGAATTGTTCAACATATTGTCGAACAATATACAATAATCCCTAATAGCAACCACCGGCAAATGTCGAAGTACTATGTTCGGAACACCATCTATACCACATGATTTCTTGTTGTTTATCTTTCGAAATATGACCCACAAGCGATCATAGCTAACAAAATAATCAACTAGATTCGAGCTCGGTATGAGTTCGGACGTCAATGTTCCATTGAAATGAAGAACGGATTCGCCGTTCAGGCTAGATTTGAAGTCGGAAACTTTTGCTTCAACGATTTCTGACAGGACTTGATTCCCTCTCTCAGGGTTTGGCAGATGGACTGATTCAAAATGAGTTCCAATCAGAGCAAGTTTCTGTAATCCATCATATATAATCCTGTTTCTATTTGTATCCGGAGTCGTACTGTTGAGTTCGATACCAGCCCTATCAAATAGATTTATCTGATCACTAGCAACTTTAAGATTCGATACCTTCACTCGAGACCTCTTGCGAAATATAGCATTCATTTTCGTGAAAACGCCACCCTCAGTTTCTCCGCCCATTGGTTGCTGACCTCACTCCTGAAGTGTGAACGGATTAAGTTCCGAACATTCTTCAGGTGTAATTTCCACAGAGCCAATGTGGGATGGTTGTAGTCCAAAAATCGCCGATGAATATTGTTGACGCGCGTGAGAAGAAGGCTTTTCAATCTTTTCAACCTTGCGATTGTTTGGTGTTTCATATCCTTCCATATTGTTTCGATGTTTAATCTTGGGAACTACTTTCTCCATCGTTTCTAATGTCAGCTTCTCTAACTTCGACAAATAGATATCTATTTCATCGTTAGTTAGATTCCTGTCATTAGGAACCATTGAGCAAGAGTCGCCATCATCAGAAGGTGGGCATTCCTTCTGGTGCTCCTGATCAAACTTTCTTTGAAGCCTTTCCCAATTGGTTTTTTTGAAATTCAACCGATGGTTTTCATGTTGAATCTCTTTGATGATTGATTCCCATCACGATTGCGTAATGATCGCTATCGTAAGGAAGCACCTGCAGTTTCCGTGAGGGTTATTAAAGTTGAATTTAATTCTTGGGTCATCAATGCAAAGATCCAAATATGAATTTGTCCTAGGGTATGTTGGGAACTCCGATCCATATAGTTTGCACTTGTATTCAATCTGGTTCTCTGTTATCCACGATTTTAGGAGTACTCCTCTTGGATTATTGGTGGCGTTCAGCCATGAAGTATACCGGGCATTTAGATCTCCAGCAAGAACATAATAATTATGCAGCCTGTTCAATTCGAGTATTTGAAACAAGGAATCGAGTTCCTCCTTGAACTTGAGCACGTTTCCACTAGCTGCATAGGCAGAGATAACGAAGAGGTTATCCCCGCCTTGCAGTGAGATTTTGATAACGGACACTTCAAGACATTTAAAGCTTTTGAATTCGACTTTATCAATAGTTTGGAAACAGTAGGGTCTCTTAACCAATATCCCTGTGCCACCTCCCCCATCATAATTTACCCTATCGTTTCTTACGAATTCAGAATCTTCGAATGTCATGGAGTACCATGAATTGAGGTGGGTTTCAGTGAGAAGCAGGATGTCAGGCTTTTGCTTGACAAGGAAATCTAGCAGATAGCCACGTCGATGTATAGCAACAATCGAGTTGACGTTGATCGAGATGAGACGAAGTCCATCCACGGGAATGTGGCTGATTGACAAATTATTTCGAGACATTTAAATTAATACGCTGAAAAATTAGATTAATCCTCGCGTCCTGCCTGTCCATTCTGCCAGACAATGAATCAAGCTGTTGAGTAATTTTAATAAGCAGCTCATTATTGCTACTTACACTATTAATACTAGGCTCTACTGGTCCTCTCGTGGTGAGTGCAAATGATACCCCGGGCTTGACGGGATTTGGAGCTATACTGTGGCGTTTTACTTGATTTTGCTGCGGTATAATTTTATTTTTTGCATCTTGATATCGGGGGCATCCTCGATATGATGCTGGATGACCAAATGTGCGGCAGTTAACGCAATATAATTTTTCTTCGGGCTCCGTCTGAGCCAATTTGCACTCACCAGGAGCATGCACTGGCCAAATCGTTGACACCGGTAACACTAGTTGACCTCTCGTTTCTGTAATCGCTCCCACCTCACAACTCTATAATTCAAGTACCTTATCTGTTGAAGGGCACTTTGGCTGCTAGTATTTGCGATTTGTACCAAATAAAAAGGTAACTCTTTATTGTCAATGGTTGATCTTCTTGTTACGAAATTTTTCACCGAAACGAACTCTAAATTTGGTGCAGTTTCCTTCAGCATTGCAAGAAGATCAACGACATTTTCTCCACAATCCAGGCCGTTCAACAGAAAATTCTGATTTTTTTCGCTTTTTGGGGTGTATGTGAAGTGGGGAACCTCTACAGATTTTAACGCGTCTTTAGTTGCTTGAAAATCAACCAGTGATTGCGTTTTGATGGTGAATTTTTCTGAGTTTACTCTCTTTTCAATTTTTTGTTCGGCCGCCAATAGCTGAACCATGTCGCTACCACGTTGTCCAAAAACGTTTATTGGTGGGACTTTGTCCTTCTTCTTACTAACATTAATTTGGCCCTGAGGGCCAGCAGAACCACTAGTTAGTTTTTTTCCAAGATTTTTTTGTTCTAAAATTTTTATGAAATTTATATTATTATTATTATTTGATCGTATACCTTCTGATGTGGATGGTTCCGTTTCGTTTCTTAAGTTCGTCTGTGATGTCTCTGCTTCCAATGCCATGGATTTGCCTAAGTCCTTAAGGGCCGCATAATACTTTCGGCTTTCGTTTGTGCCATCTGCACTTAGAATGTCTTTGGTTTTATCATAGCTTTTCTTCAAAATATTTGCTTTCTTTTTTGTCTCCTCTTGCTTCTTCTCTTTTCTTTCTAACGTACTTATTAATCCTTTCATTGTTTCTTCTATTGAATATATTCCCTGCTTAAGTTCGTCATTTTCACGTCTGATTTGTTCCATCTCAGCGCTGGGCTCCATTATTTGCAGCTTTCGTTGCGATTCGTTGGATTTTTCGCTGATGATTCGCCTTTTTAAAGTTTTATCTATCTGCAGTTCTCGATTGTCAGCATTAAATTTCCTTTGCTGTTGTGCTTCAGCGGGATCCCCCATCCCACCTCCCAGCGGGGGAGGATTATTCAGGTGCTGTTAAACAGCCTTTGTTTTGTTTCCAATTGATTGTTCCAATAGATATATATATATATATATATATATATATATATATATATATATATATATATATATATATATATATATATATATATATATATATATATATGTATATAACTTTTAACGATGTTAAAAAAAACTAATAACTTTTTGAACTAATTAACCAATTTGACAGTTGAATATTTAATTGAATAAAATTAATTTTCTGACAGGAGCAATTAAAAACACGTCTAGTACCTACGAACGCTAGACGTAGAATTTTTCTATCAACCTTTTAATTACTCAAAATTGAGTTGACAACATTATTTATTCTAACGCCAATGCATTTGAACTAAAGGACATATGAAGACCGATTTTTAGAATGTACAGGTTGTAAAGAAGATAATTTTAATTGATAGATTTTATAGTGGAATAATAGAGGAAGTATGTATTTATATGAAAAGACAACGAGATTTGTTTTTTTTTTGCGCTAAACTTCTATTAGAGAAGTAACTTTCATATAATTTCTTTTGCATCTTATGAAAAATAAAATGTTCTAAATAATTCTTATTCTTTCATAAACGTAGCGTCTTAATTAAAAGATTTCACTAAAACCCTTTATACTTTTAAATTTCAATGTGTCGTACGAAACTGATCAGCTTCACTGTAATTGTTTGTAAGTGCAGAGTACGATTTTTGTAAATCATTCCTTGACCAAATAGTAAACCAATAATCATATTGCTTCATGAATAGAAATTGCATTTTAAATAATATAATGTTTCATTCGATTAATGGGTTAAATAATATGTATTGTTTTTTCTTAAAAACACACGGGACCACACACACATTCACTATTATTGTATTGCATGTTCTTTTATAATTTAAAAAATACAAACAATACATATTTATATGGAATGGAAAATTATGTCACATAATTTTTTTGAACCATACTATGTTTATTGTAAAGATATTGATTAATATTGTCTCCAGGAGAGCAGAAAAGATTCCACGTAGTATTAAACAACGTTTAGAAATGCTATTACTAAATCTTGATTTCTTATTGGATATCTTAACTATTTTTATTGGCATAACTATACATACTTAGTACTGAAATATACTTTTTAATCCACTTTTAAGAACTCATAGTTATCAATTTCTTCAGTGTATGTTTTGTTGACTATGACCGAAAATAATGGACACCTCTACCTTTGCAAGCAAATTTTTCGCTCACAAATACTTTGCATCTGCTTACTTTCAATATCAATCCAAAAGATGTTGAAAAGTTAAATTTCTTTCTTTCTTTTCAATCAAAATTATTATTTTGTTCTATTCTGCTGAATTAAAGGCAAATATTTGGATAAGAAAGACAAAGTAGCGTTTTTATAGTACGTTCAGTTAGGTTTGGTGGAGCTTATCATACGATTTATATGCATAATAATAAAAATTCTTAAATTAATTTTTTAATGAATAACTAACATAAAAAACATTCAGAGAAAGTAAATTGCAAGTAAAATTTATGTAAATAATCAAACGTAAATCTTTTTATCAAGCAAGTTCTAATTTAAATTTCTCATTTGAGACTATGAGGGATAGTCAAAATTCATCAACTAATAAAAATTATTGTATATCTCTTAATTTTTTACCTAATTCGAACACTATGAATCTGTGTTTATTGTGTATACTAAGATGGGGAGTAATTAATTAAATATTTGTAATATAGTCCTGTTCGTATTGCTTTGAACAGCATTCTCATAAGAATATGTTGGCGTTTAAACTATATTTTCTTATTTACAAATTTGGAGGCATAAACTGTAGCTGTTTGCATTGCTAAAAAAAGATGCTCAATGTGGGTTTCGAGACCATGCCGTTATTTTTAGGCCTAATGAGTTGCTCTCTGATAAAAACAATGAATAAAAAACTTTCAAGAAATAATCGACATCTATTCAAAACGTAGATGTGAACAATGATTATCCGAGGTGACATATTTTTAACGTTTAACGGGAAAAAGGACAGCCTCAATACTTAAAATGATCATACAGATACTACGGAATTGAGACTGAAGTTAATGTATGAAAGAAAATTCCATGCACAACGCAAAGAACACTTTCAAAACTAACAATACGAGTATAAAACATAACTTTATCCCTAAAAGTTCACATAAACATACGATTTTTAAATAATTAAACCAGAACTAAAGAACTGATATGCATATACGTCAATTCCATACCTGTGAAGCTCCAGAATATCCGTTCATACTTCTTATGTGCTTTGATGTAGCCATATGGTCCTTCAAAGACGCCAATATACTTAGCACTTCGCAATTGCATGCTTTGCACCGAGCATTTTTATTGCTCAACTTTGATTTACAAAGCCAGCTTTTAAAAAATGGATCTTGCTCGCACTCTTCACGATAACTTTGCTTATACAAGCGCTTCATTTTTATCACAAATTTAGACACAAAATAGTTCACTAATGTTTTCCATTCCACACGTATGACACGAAATGTAACTAAACTAGTCAACTATTAAAACATATGCGAATACTATGAGGAAATGGGGGGATTCCCCGAAACTTTTTTCTCGTTTCGTATAAGAATGGTGCAATTCTTAAATTCTGATTCAAAAGAAAGGGGAGTCCCCGGTATTGAAAGCAGTTTTACACAGGGTGCTTATATTACACGGGAATGCCTCGAAAACTACCAAAAAAGTAGAAATCTACTAAATCTGATCACACTGTGGGTGAGTAATATTTAACTTGTTATTTCGTTGTGAGTAACTTTGCCGCATAAAAAATACGTTAAATGGAAAGCGCAAAACTCCATGAGAGACGTCACGTCAAACTGAACAGAAACTCCAATTGACAGCTGATGAAATATAGTGAAGGTCGAAAAATTTATTTTCGGGGGGCAAATTTGCTCGATTGAAAATATTGACATTTTAGTAGTATTTTCGCTAATAGTTTTTGTGAAGTGGTTATTAATGTGGATAGATTTCAATGTATGTTGCATTTAAAAACATACATGCTGAACATGTTAAAACCACGTTGCATGGATGCCAGTTTCCATTACACTCATAATATTTGAATATGATAAGTGCAATGAAAAGTTGATTGAATCTTAAAAACCAAAAACTGACTTCGAATGCCCTAAGTGTGAAATTATTTTCATGGGGTCAGTGCAAAATCATTTTTCGCTGGTTTGTTTCTATTGCTGAACATGTTTTGAATTTAGGTGTGAAAACAGGAAATTATGTTTGCCACTGATTCTTTAAAATTTATTTTACCCTCTGCAGGACATGTGGAAGTCAATTTTAATTTTTTTTTTTTGTAAATGCTTGGTTTGCATTTCGTGCATTTCAACTTCAGTTTTGCGTATTTATGTAAATTATTCGCTTAGACCTGTAAGTTCATGCATAACTTTAGAATGTGGGTAGGTAATCGGATTCTGTGTTTGCGAAACTAATAAGATTTACTAATGAAAATCCTTTGTCTATAGCTAAATAAATGAGTCACATTTTAAAAGTTTTTCTCAAAAATTATTAGAGATGAAAGATGTTCGAATAAAGTGGTTTCGACGTGAGTACTAATTCTCCTTAGGCCATCACTCTTATTAGATACATCGGTAATGGTGACTATCATGTTTAGAGGTGAGAGAATTATTTTTTATTTTCCTACTCATGCGAGCTTGTTATGGTTTTTTTGTAACTACGAATTATGTTCAGGTTAATTTTCTCCTGTAAGTACTTGTCTTGTTATAGTTAAAGTTTGTATACATATTTGTATACATCAGTTTGAATCTCTGCAGCTCTTATTGTACCCCTGATAAAATTGACGTTCTCATCGTTCGAAAATAATTCTATTATCGCTTGTTGGACTCGATTATATGACTAACAACCAGTAAAAAGTTCATTGTATGTCGTTTAATGGGAATCATAACTTTTACGTAGAGCCTGAACTGAACTTTTAGTGTCTACACAAACCTATCAAGTGATTAATTGTGCCGAACACCCACAATTTTTATCGATTAGACTTAAGCACTAACTCAAACCCGTGCGTACTTTGATTGACATAAACTACATTTGCGGATTTTTTACTTTAAAGCTTTATTGCTTTACGTGCTTATAGTTAAGAATATAGATAATAGTGTGGTTACAGACCAACATCAATTTGACTCTTTTGATTTTTAATGCTTTGAGATTTTAATTTATATTTGAACTTGAATAATGGCTGATTTCCAATACATTAGCTAATGACAACATTATATGTATAGCAAAACATGGCTGAATGATACTATTCTTAACAAGGACTTATCTACCTTTCATAACGATTTTTGTTAAGATCGAACAATTGATTCATCCGGGAAGTCAATCGGTGGTGGTGTCCTTGTGCGTGTCACAAAGTCCCTTGGTTGTCTTTCCTGTACAGATTTCATTCTAACTCCTCCAGTTGAATGTGTACTTGTAAGGATAACCATTTCATGCAATGTTCACCTTTAGGCCTCGTCTATTTATGTGGCTTGTCAGTCATTCATCAATATATACATAGAAGAATAATATCCTTCGGATATTATTCTTCTATGTTGTGATTTTAATGCTCCTTTTTTATCTTGGAATCTATCTTCTTGCCCATATATCGAGTCAAACAACAGTGTCTCTGAAGTTTTTTCTTCTTTCCTCTCACTTTGCTCACTAAATCAAGTAAATAACATCACAAACGTTAATGACCGCATTCTAGATCTGATTTCATAAAACTGTTTAAATAATCTGTCTGCTATTTTTGACTTAAAACATCCTGAATTCGCTTATGTTCCATCAGATTTCAACAATCCACCGTTAAGCATTAATATTGAGCTGTGCGACCACCGGTTCACATGCCCAATTTAAATGCGTCAAATTCTGTACTTCAATTACAAGTTAAGACGTAAATGCCTTATACTTTTTCCTTAAATAAAAATAAAAATCAAAAATTAGTTTTTTGATAAAGATTATACTCTCTCCTTGAATTTCGAGTGGTAACTGAATCGTTACAAATGATATTTTCTTATTTATATTTAACTTACTCCTACTTTCTATCGCCTTTTTTTCATATATTTATTGCCATGTCATAAAACAGTAACGTTGCACAATCATCAAATCTCTTTGGTCTGCCGACAATTTCCTTATCATCCCTAAACATATAATAATCCTTAAAGTACATCTGGCATCTTAATTACTTACGACTATTTCACACCCGTCCTTTGACATTATAAAAGTAATAAAAAAGGTTCGGTAATTACGATAGCATACGCAACAGAGTATGTAACTATTGAACAGTGCACAATTAATAACTCTCCAACAATTCGTTTATCCTCTATAAACATACAGTAATCCTTAAAATACATCAGGCATCTTAATTACTTACAACTATTTCGCACCTGTCCTTTAAAATCCTTTGAATTGCCGACAAAGTAATAAAGGAAAAAGAAAAATGCTCTAAAGATGATATCCTATAGTCAAATACATATGATGTACATATGTAACTCTTCATTCCGGACGAAATGAAGGAAAACAACTGCAAAAAATGCGCGCTCCCGATTACACTACTTGAATGCAAAACCGAAAAAAACTACTCTAATAAAAACACGCAAACACAAACTATGCCACCGCAAACCGACCGCAACGCGAAACCGACCATTCGCGGATTACTGGAACCCTACCCTCTCGGCGGCGTACTCCCCGTTTGCCGACACTATCCTGTTGGAAAAGAACGGTTTTGCTGGAAAGGAATACTCGCGATTTTAGGAAGGAGGGCGGGGAAAGGGAGTTTTCATCGGATTAACTATGCACGAAGTATTTACTAGTTTCCAATAAGAACAGAAATATTTTGTTAATTTTCTATAAAAAGCGTTGTGTACTATCCTTGGAGACATAATAACTACTAGGTAAGGATATTTCTGCAAGTATTTATGTATTGAAGGTAAATTTCGGAAGAATTCCTTGAAAAAAATATTTGAAGTTTTTTTTAAGTTAATTAGATTTTATGAATTTACAACAAGGTGTAAATATTAATTTCAAATGAGTGTTTATGATTCCAATATTTAAATGATTTAGTTTATAGTTTAACAAACTGAATACGTTACGACATACTGGAAAAGACATGACAAGGAGTGAAAGGTTTCAGGGGAAAGGATTAGTAAATTAATTTGGAATTGATAATATTTACTGGATATTTCATTGGTTATTTTTCTTTTACGTAGTTGGATGCTAGCAATAAATAATTCACTTATACTCATGATAAAATATTAGGAAAACTTTCTTGCTTTGTGCAATTAGTTACAACCTTCATAAATAAGAATCAACGCTTCCTTAAATTATAAATATATTAAAAAAATTAAAAAAAAAAAATAAATGAAAGTTTTCTTCTCCTACTCGTTTGTTCAGTTTCTAATGCTAAATTTTAAATGTTTGCTTTCCTATTTCATTTTTTTTTAAAGTACATTGGTTTCGTATTAATAATTAAATAAAGTACAAAAATTAATTCTTTTCAACAAGGAGTTCAACTTGAACGAAAAGCTCAATCTAAATTTACTCTTTAAAGGCACATAGAACCATTGTACATTTCAGCTTTTATATATCTATTACATTAGCAAAAATGAGTTTACTCTTAAATAAAACACTTTTAGAAAAAAAAAGAAAACCGACTTCGGAATACCCTAAAAAGGATGAAATAAATTTTTTGGAATCGGTGCCATATCATTTTTCCCCCATTTTTTCATGATGATGTAGATGTTAGAAGTATTTATGTTGAAATGGGGAAATTCATTTGGCACCTCTTCCAAAAAATTTATTTCATCCTTTTTAGGGCATTCCGAAGTCGGTTTTCTTTTTTTTCTGAAAGTTTTTTAATTCACTCTTTTTAGTGGCAAATTATTTCATTTCAAACCATTCAAAACTCAGTTTCTTGAATACATTGTATCATGTTCTCGTATATTAAAATATAATGTTTTACTGCAATGCAAAAACCACTACGGCTAAAATCTGCAGCGTTCATAGGAATCGAATTTAACCCTGGTACTATTCCATGATCTCATCAACGTCTACCTTGATTTTAAATTCATAATAATCCGATATGAGTTGTAGCTTTGAGAAATTATCGAATTTTGAACTTGGCCTAGCCGCCATTTTTATATTCTGACCTGACCTGAAGTGAAGTCCGTCCGTCCGTTCTCGGAAACTACTTGAGCTAGAAGCATCAAATTTTGTATGTAGGTGTAAAGTGGTGATCTCTTCAAAGTTCAAATACTGAAAACTTTTATAAGGTATTTAAGGGGGGTCTCCCCATGTAGGGGAGTGACCCCCCGAAAAAAAAATTTCATTGAAGGTAGCCGATATTGGTATCAAATGAAAGGTCTTGATGAGAACTTTTCAAAACAGGTTTTAGTTTGGCAAAGTTTGCTTCGAGGGGCGCACAGGGAGGGGAAATACACGAAAAATTTGTGTCCCCCCCCCTCGCGATTGGACACCTTCCATCCGAAAAATCTGAAAAAAATCAAGAATGTAGGCCTTGATGAGTACAACAACAACAAATACATGAGAAGTCGCAATTCACTCAACTTTGTTAGTAATAGTATGATTTCTCGATTTTTTATTTTCTTGAATAAAATCTTAACGGTACCCTTAAATTCAATGAAATTCAGTACACAGATGTCTATTCATAAGATTGATTAACCCTGCAAGTTTCATAAAGATTGCATCATATTTAGCGAAGTTATAGCGGTTTGAATTTTCCTGTATTACTATGGAACAATATGCGCTGCATTTATTACTATGGCAACATATGGCTATGGAACAACATGCGCTTTTTACCGACTCAGACATTACAGTTTTGCTAGGATTTGCATGAAAATTTCAGGAATGATAGGTGTCATATATATCTTTGAGAATCGGTTCAGCTAGTGGTATCAGTAATCGTAAAACAAAATAGTGGCTGTTTTAAATGCGAAGATTGAATAATTTTGAGTTATTTTTTCCCAACTTCAACGTTTAAGGTGCATGCTTTGAACACTTGATTCAATTTAATGAATGACTGAAGCTGAGTACCTACAATTAATACTCATAAGTGAAACAAGTCAAGGAGGCGGGAGGGAGCTTCTAACAAAAGGGCTTTGTAACAACTCTATAATTCGAAAAAATTGGCTATTAATCGATGATAACAGTACAGGAGAGTGGCCCCTGAAAAAAAATTCATCAAACGTAGCCGATATGAGTATGAAATGAAAGTTTTCATAGGAGCTTTTCAAAACAGTTCTTAAACTGTCAGTTTTTGCTTCAGTGGGGGCACAGGGGGGAAATACATGAAAAATGTGTTTCCTCCCTCGCGAATGGACATCTGAAATAATTATCAAGGGAAATATTTATGAGTATAACAATAACAAAAACCTCAGAAGTCTAAATTCTTTCAACTTTGTTAATAATAGTATGATCTTCGAATTTCACAGTTTCTCCAATAAAATCGTCATTGACATGCTTCTTGACTTTATTCAATCTGGTGACTGCATTTTGAAAATTGAATACAAAACCCTTCTGACATGAGCGTAGGTCTGTTTACCCAACTTGTTTATCTTTCAACTTTTTTCGATCTGGAAAACTGGAGCTATACTTTGGCCAGAACAGAAATATTGCTGAAAATTTGGCGAAAATCGAAGCAAAAGCACGCACATGCACGCTCATAGCCATATATTCACATATATAGATATATATACACATATAATACATATATATATATATATATATATATATATATATATATATATATATATATATATATATATATATATATATATATATATATATATATATATATGAATATATATCACATATACATATATATATATATATATATATATATATATATATATATATATATATATTATATATTGAAATATATATATATATATATATATATATATATATATATACATATATATATATATATACAGTATATATCGTTTATAACGACATCGGATATAACGACATATCGGCTTTTACGACGAATTTCAAAAGTCCCGGCCGGGAAAAGCACTTTTGTATGTAAGAACTGTCGTTTATAACGACATCGGATATAACGACGAAACTAATATAGCGACGGGAAATTGAAAGATGAACTGGTTAAATTTGAGCCTTATAACGACGGACTCACGAATACAGTAAGATTACTCAAAGGAATTATCGAATAAGGGGAATCACCGGGGTATGAAAACAAACGCGACAGAACATAAACAGTCAGTTCAGTGTTTTGTTTAGTGGAAGTTGATTTCTTAGTTTCCTATAAAAGGTCCAATATTTAAACAGCTTAACGAAGGTCGACATGGCAAAAAGAAAGGCGTTCACAATCGCTGAAAAAGCAGCAATTATTTGGCGTCTGGAAGCTGGAGAGTCAAATTTCTGCATTGCCAAAGAATTTGATGTAAGTTCTAAATAAATATGCAGTTAGTAAAAACACTGTATATGCATGTTATTTCATCTTAGGTGGCACATTCAACAATTTCCACGATGTGGAAAAATCGCGATAAAATACAGAGTGTATATGAAAATAGCTCTAAATCATTAAAATTAAAAAAGGTTAGGTCTTGTAAACAATCTAGAGTAAACGACGCTTTATTTGAATGGTTCAAAATTCAAAGAAGTCGCAATATTCCCATCAGCGGTCCTATTTTGCAAGCAAAAGCGGACGATTTTGCAAGAAAACTTGGATTAAAAGATTTTAAATGCACAGTGGGATGGATCCAAAGGTTTAGAAAAAGGCACAACATTATTTTTGGCAAAATAAGTGGAGAAGCGGCAGATGTACCGGAAGGGATGTGTAACGATTGGTTAACAACAGTATGGCCAAATTTAAGAAAAGGATATAAAGACGAAGAAATATTCAACACAGATGAAACCGGTTTGTTTTTTAGAATGATGCCTGATAAAACAATGAAGTTTAAAGGAGAAAAGTGTGTCGGAGGTAAACTTTCTAAAGAAAGAGTGACTGTTCTTGTAACAGCAAATATGACTGGCTCGGAAAAATTAAAACTCTAGTGGTTATTGGCAAAGCTAAACGGCCTCGATGTTTTAAAAATGTTAAATCACTACCTGTCGAATATGAAAATAACCCAAGAGCCTGGATGACATCAGCCTTATTTGAAAAAATTATTTTGCGATGGGACAGTAAGCTGATTCGACAAAAAAAGAAAATTTTATTGCTCTTAGACAACTGTCCTGCTCACCCGAATATTCAAAACTTAAAAGCAATAAAATTAGTCTTTCTTCCTCCAAATACTACGGCAGTTCTCCAACCATTGGATCAAGGCGTAATCAAGTCACTGAAAACACATTTTAGAAAAGTTCAAATTATGAAACTTTTAAAAGACATCGACGAAAATGGTGTGCCTAAAAAAATGCGTATCCTTGAAGCCATTTTTCTGATTTCAAAAGCTTGGGATCGTGTTTCTCAACGCACAATAACCAATTGTTTTGCACATGCAGGATTTTATTTAAACGCAACAGAAAACTCTTTTGATCAAGATGATTCCCTACCCTTAGCGGAATGGCGACGGCTACAAAACGATCAAAATGAAGTTGAGGATAATCTATCTTTGGCTCAATGGGTCTGCGCTTTGGCTGTAGATGACTTGGCATCACAAGAATGTTGGGAACATTTTCCAAGCATTGATGAAGAACTTGAAACGGCGGAGGACATGACGGTAGAGGAAATTTTAGCTATCTCAAATCAAGATTTGGAGTCGGGTATAAATAACGACGAAGAGGAAATGAATCCAACTATCGATTTCCAACCACCTACCTCTAAAGATGCTTTTTCAGCGATTCAAACGGTACAACATTTTTTTACATTTAATGAGGATTTAAAAGAGGCTAAAACAGATTTCGCTTTACTACATTTGGAGAAAGTTATTGAACAACACTTTTTAGAAAACCGAAAATCACAAAAACAAACAATGATCACCGATTTTTTTTCTTAAAATTAAATCTGGCTAAGTTAAGTTGTTGTGTCCATTCTTTAGTATGTATCATTTCTGTTGTATTCAATTAACTTTCTCATTTCTATCATAAATAAAGAGTATATTTGAGTATTATTATTATGTTTGGATATAGCGACCTACGGTTATAACGACGGAATTTCACTGGTCCCTTCAACGTCGTTATAAGAAATATATACTGTACATATATATATATATATATATATATATATATATATATATATATATACATATATAGATATATATATATATATATATATATATATATATATATATATATATATATATATATATATATATATCTATATATATATATATATATATATATATATATATATATATGTATATGTATATACATATATGTATATACAATATATATCTCTGTATATATATACATACATACATATATATATATATATATATATATATATATATATATATATATATATCTGCACATATATATTTATATATATATATATATATATATATATATATATATATATATATATATATATGTGTGTGTGTATATATATATATATATATATATATATATATATATATATATATATATATATATATATGTATATATATATATATATATATATATATATATATATATATATATATACATATATGTGTATAGACATATGTATTTACAGGTATATATGTAAACATAAACTTCACTCCGCAATCAATCTCATGAAATTTATCCAAAAATATCCTTCTTAACCGCATCATTCGTTCACCTTTATTCGATACCCACCGCCTTCGTTTGCAGTTAACTATGCCACCTAATTTTCATGAAAGTTTCAAGAAAATCATCCCATATAGTTCAATGAAAACTCGGCTATGCATTTTCATCTTCATCTGTACAGTTATGATCAATTATAGCAGGAAACGTATCTGGTTGGAGTTCTCGCCGGTTTTTAGTATGGAAATCACTAATTTTAGATTTCTGGGCATATGTTGTGATGTATATATAATATTAACTGGAAAGTAACGAGTCAACTCTATAATTTGCAATCACTCAATTCTTATTATTTCTTCGGGGAATTTTAAAATCCTATACATAACTTTAACGTCTAAGGATATAAGATGGATCCTATACCAAGCTCATTGGTAAGCAAAGAATGAATGCGGAAGAGAAATGCATCCTGAAATGTTCCCTTTAACTATTGTGGAATTGTATTTATGCCACATTTAGAATTAATTTATTGGTTATTTCCGGTGAAATCATGAACTAAAATGTACCGTTTATGCAGAAAACTAAGGATACTGAACATTTTTATCATTCCTCGTCAAAGGACTCGGTATGTCCAACAAATCCTTTAAACGAGACCTAACTGAAGAAAGACGTATCATTTGCCAAAAACAGGACTCTTCTATCTATCTCCGTTTAAAAGTTATGCGTCAACATACAAAAAAAAGCAAAAAAAAAAAAATATACGCGATGAATTGATAACCTTCTTTCTTTTGGAAGTCGGTTAAAAAGAATATTATTGTCTTTTTGCGTGTGTTTTTTTTTGTTTGTTTGTGTTGTTCTTATAGTTAACATTTTTCTAGAATTAGTTTCATTATTAAATAATGTCATTTCGAACAATTTTAGTCTATTAAAAATATTTCGAACAGTAATAAGCTCATAAGTAAGGCATTTTCATCCTATAATCAAAGCTAGGTATCGCGCAGAACATGAATATTTGTTGCGTTTCGTTTCTAAGACCAGTCTAAGGACTCATCTTCAGTGTATGTGAGCATGTATTCCACAGAAAATTTAAACATGCAATACAAATCCCAAATAAGTCTTCACCAGCGTTATTGTAAAAATTATAAAAGAAGTTTCTCCGAAAGCCTTCCAGTTGGATCCTCTTCAAATGAGTTGAATTATCTTCTGATAATAATTCCCGTATAGTAACGAACGAATACGAAATCGATAAAAACTGAACAA
Organism: Odontomyia ornata; assembly: GCA_963969285.1. Taxonomy (NCBI): domain Eukaryota; kingdom Metazoa; phylum Arthropoda; class Insecta; order Diptera; family Stratiomyidae; genus Odontomyia; species Odontomyia ornata. Next base: position 148,419,127 of record OZ017740.1, on the reverse strand, counting down.
ATTAAATAATTTCTTGAAGCTTCGATAAAGCTGAAATTAATTAAATTTCCTTTCATTTCATGTTTCGCTCGTAGGAAGAATACAATCAAAATCTGCTTTTCTTACTATTTAACATCATTCAAACTCTTATTTGCATCTACTCAAAATACAAATTGATTCTCATCTTTCTTTTTATTCAGGGTTCTCCAATAAGAGGTATTATTTTGATATTAAAAGAAAAATTCTATTTTCTAATATAATTGATCGGAAGTTTATTTCATTGTTAAGAAAAAGGTATGCCGTTAATAGTGAAAAATAACATCAGGCAAATGACCACCATGACCACGCTTACAGGACCATATCCTTTTCATGAAATTTTCCATAACCGAGTCGCAAAGTGACTGCCCTATGTCCTCGATAGCCTCACGAATTCCATCTTTGAGGTCTTAAATCGACGCTAGGCTGTTGGCTTAGACCTTCTCTTTCACGTGGCCCCAAAGGAAGAAGTTGCAAGTTGTTAAATCACAAGATCTTGGTGGCCAATTTTGATCACCGCTTCGAGAGATAACACGGTCCGGAAACTTTACCCGTAAATGATCAATGATTTTGTTGCTTGTGTGGCACGTAGCGCCGTCTTGTTGAAAGTAAACGTTGTCCAGATTAAAACTATTCAATTTCGGCCATAAAAAATCATCTCTTGATAGCGCAATCCATTCACCGTAACTGTTGCTCCAGCCTCATTTTCGAAAAAGTAAGGTCCAATGACTCCGCCGGACCATAAACCGCACCAAACACACACGTTGAGGATAGAGAGGATTTTCAACAATAACTCTTGGGTTTTCCAAGCCCCAGATGAGGCAATTTTGCTTATTGGCGAAACAACCGAAGTGAAAATGGGCCTCATCACTCAAGATGATTTTTCGATGGGTTTCCGGATAATTATCATGCATTTCAAGGACCCAATTAGTAAAGACAAGATGTTGTTGATGATCGACCGGCTTGAGTTCTTATGTTAACTGAACTTAAGACCCAAAACTTTATGCAAAATACGGTGTAATGACGTTTGTGAAATGCCTAGTTCCAAACAACGACGAGGAATGGACAAACCTGGGTTTTCTTCAACACTTTCAGCTACAGCAGCAATATTCTCGGCTGTTCTTGAGTGAAGTCCACGGGTTTTATTCTTCACATCACTAGGTTGTCCCAACAGCTCGAATTTTGCCACCAATTTTTGTATTCCGGTCGGACAAGGTGCTTTACGACGACACAAAAATATTCTCTGCCAAATTTTCACCATTTTTATAGTGAATTTTAAAAATTTTAATGCGTTGTTGAAGCTTGTATTGTTCCATATTTATTAATGGCGTAGTTTCAACTTGTCAAATGTCAAAAAATGACATTGTTGCGAAGCCACGGTGCACACCGCAGTCGCAGACATTAAAAATCGGCAGAGGGATGTTTGACCCGGGGTGCCATCTGAGGCCGTCTAGCACTCAGCCATGTCGTGGTTCTTTCCGGGGAACACTCTGCCCGTGCTGGGCCACCTTAGCTGAAATAAAAAAAAAAACAAACATAAGGAGGGAAAGGAGGGGGGGATCATTCCTAAAAAATGAAAAAAAAATTAAATTATTTCATCATTACAATATATATATATTCAATATTTAATTAATCACAAAAAAAAAAAAAAAATATATATATATATATATATATATATATATATATATATATATATATGTGTACATATATATATATATATTTATATATATATATATATGTATATATATATATATATATTTATATATATATATATGTATATATATATATATATATATATATATATATATATATATATATATATATGTAAAAAGACTATTATAATAAAATATTCAACAATACATATGCGTATAACTAAAACTAACCTTTTTTTAATTTTGTTACTATTAAAGAAGTTAATAAATACTTGACTTACCCTTTCCTGGCCGAAGAGCGCTCTGCAACCGGTAAGGAGCGGGAAAACTGAAAAAAAGGAATTACAAAAAAAAAGTTAGTTCAATGAATGAAGAAAATTTACAAAAAAAAAATTAAATTCAAATACTGCTGCTATTGAAGGATCAATGATTCGACGCCCATGCTACTCCTCACTCCTCTGTAGCACGAACGAGACTCATTGACTCTTAAACTGCTGTTATAAACGCCACACAGACATGGCAATCGAAACCACCAGAAACGAGCTTCCTCAAATCGAACTCCCAATCGTAAAATAATTTTAATTTATGCGACAATAGTACGCTAATAGTACAACCAGGAATCCGTTGATTCACTGTATAATTTTTTTTTTTTTGGAATGCTGCGTTTTATTCTTCTGTTATCCAATTTGAATTATTTGTTTTGCTGATTTCTTTGCGTTTCCTCACAAATCAAAACACGTTCTACCCGAAAATTCCAACAATGAATGACGAAACTATAAATCCCTTTCACTTGTCCCTTCTCCAATTGATACTATTAAGTTTTCCCTTTTTTATTTAACACACAAATTCGAATTTCAAAAATTTGATTTCACTCCGTCGCGAGTAAATTTACGAAACACAATTATAATTATTTCAACACTTACGTTTTTGTTTTTCTTTTTTTTGTTATTAAGATTCGCTTTTGCATTTATTGTTCACGTTTTGTATTTTTTTACAATGTTCTTCATAAAACTGAACTGCACCACACTTATGTCCGTCATTATCTCTTTCTCAATTGTTCTTTTTTTTTGTATTTTTATATTCAGTCTTTTCTCACACGATTATAATCTAAAACGATTTTCAATTTAAATTAATTATCATATGTTTTACATAGAATCTTTCGAAAAGCTGAGCCTCCGTGATGTCCGGATGCAAATCGCCGAAGTACAACAACGTCATTTGGTAGTTGAGTCCGGCCGCAGGATTCACTTTCGCACAACCGTCGTATTCTCACTTCCTCGACAACCAAATGAACAGCTGCCTACTGACTAGATGACTGCACATCGATCTATTCCTCTTTTGATTTCTTCAACAGCTCCCGCTTCCGCTTCCGCGAAGTGATGATGTTGAACAATTCACGAATATTCCACTTCGTTGTCTTCAAAATCTGTAACTTCATTCAATTCTGACTGAATTTCCTGCAGCCACACAAATACGTCTAATGAAAAACAAACGTTTTCTTGCTGGACTATTGCTTGACTAAACTTTTTTTCTTCTAACTCTCTTTCTTTTATTCTTTTCTTCTTGTCAAAAAAATTTATATTTTTCCCAGTCTACTAATTTCGAGTAGATAAAGTGTCAAGAAAAAAACGTAAGGTTTCAGTTGGCATGTTGTTCGCAACAACATCTACCGAAATAGCGGGCTATTCAAAATAACACCCCTTATTGGAAAACCCTTTATATTTAAACAAAAAATATTATTAGAAATTGGAACGAGATTTCTTTCGGTCATAAACACGAGGTTGGAAGTCTTTTCATTAGAACATAAACGAAAGGTTGCTACTAAAAGTCCTTATTTTTTCAAATCCTTGTTAGTAATCATATGCTTTTTACTTTGATAATCAACTGTTTCTAGTATTTGTGCATCGGAGATGGAAATAATGTGGGTTAAATTTTGTATTCAAAAGAATTTGTCCTTCAAATTGAACACCAAAGTCCTGCAGTTGAGACCGTTAGTTTTAACATGATTTCACTTGGAGCTCGGACTCGCCTGCAATACGCTCTCTCTCAAACCAACGTCACTAGTACAATTTTAATCGAGAAATCATAAGGCAAATCTCGACAAACTACGAAAAAACCGATTACGAAGCAGCTAAGTTGTAGTCCTAACCTCATCTAAATAGTAGGTTATATCTAAAGTGTTGGTTTACCGTTGGTACGAAGAACAGTTGCATCTAAAGTCAAGTTACTTACGTTTACCGTTGATGATGGAGCGATACTTCTCTTGGCAATGCCAGGGGAGCCATTGTACTGGCCGCCGTGGCCGATGCAAATTCATAACCAGCCTGACGCTTCTTCTTCTGCTTCTCGCCCGGGACTACTTTTCTAAAATTTTTTCGTACTGCTTCAATTGCAATGACTAACAAAAGTTTTATAATTAACCACTTTATTCGCACAAGGAAAAAAGGCACTTAACCATAAATCCGCGGAATCTCCACGGCTACACCAGTTTTATAACTATCAACCAGCCAAAACTTCCAATCGCCTAAGGTAAGTTTATGCCTGGCCACGTCTCTGCTACCCTTACGCTGTTCGTTGTGACTTGGGAAATCGGCATGCGAAACATCTGCTGCCCAACGCTCTTGGCAAGAAGCTCAAATTATTCCCGTCCGACAAAACAAATTCTTATTCAATCCGACGGATAAATTTAAGCGATTATCACGAATCAATGTAACCATCCAAAATGTTGCTTATAGCTTATGAGCCCAATATTAAAAGTCAACTGTAGAGATCCAACAGGGCAACACGCGAGATTTCTTACTATTCCCGAGCAACTACACCCGAACAAATTTTCTATTCCCGGCCGTTATCCACACCTCAGCGACGCCAAGTTCTAGTTCAGTCGCCGAGATCTTTTTTCTGACATACTTCAGCCGCGGTTCAGTGACAGCGATTAGTTCAAAAGTCGCTCACGAGCGGTCGACGTCACTGGCGTAGGGTATATGGATCCGTGGGTCGGCGTTGGTGGGGTAGGGCGCCAAGAGCAAGGTTATCACATATCTTCGTTCAATTTCGATATCTGACGACAAAAGACATTCGAATCAATAATGAGAAAGCATAAAGTTCTTTTGGTGAATATTGGCTTTCGATGTCGAATGTGGGGGCTCATCTGCTTGGTCCCTGAACGTTTTCGGACTACGTTATCGTAAATAATCCATTTTTCACCACCTGTTCTGATTCTTTTTAGAAATGGGTCATTTTTGGTTACGATTCAGCAAAAAATTTTCCTTCAGTTCGTGAGAAACCCAAACATCCAGTTTATTTACGTAATTAAGCTGTTGTAAGTGCTAGTAAACGGTTGAATTTAACATGTTGAGCTCTCTCTCCCTCTCTCGCGTTGTCATACGCCGGTTAGTTTCGATTAATGCCTTTAATTTGTCGTCACCAGCAGTGGTTGGACAACCAGTATGTATGTACAACGCTGAACTAGCGTTCAGTAAGGCAGTTTTCACCATACCACAGCAGAGAGCTTGACAAACCAAATTTTATATCAAAGCAATAAACCTCAATAAGGAAAATAATGAACAAATAAATGAGATTGGAAGTGTCTCCCGGCAATTTTGAAAATATTTGTTTTCACTATCGTATTAAAAACTGTAGTTAACGTTCACATGTACCACACCAAATAATTAATTTTTGTATTTTAGTGGGACCTTCGTAAGTTCTAAGAGACGTTTGAACATAATTTTTATTATTTTGGCTTCACAGAATCTTTTCATAAAGCTGTACTACAGTACCGTTTGGCTGGTAAATTCATCGGTAAAAATTCACTGCTCCTTAATTGAACTAACTCGTTTTAAAACTGACCTGTAATCATGGGTTGCCGAGCGTGTATGCATTGAGGGAACATTACTGCTTCATCGTTGTTTGCCATCCAAACGAATCCGAATCCTTTGCATTGGCTGGTGTTCTAACGAAGACTTGATTTTACCAGATTTCAATTTATTTCTTGCCGGGAAGGTCCTGTAGTAATCCAGTGCACCTTCATCTTCAAATTGGTTGTTGCGATTTCAGTCCATTTAGTATTGTTCGAGAAACGTTTAAGAACGTAAACTTAAAATAAGCCTGCATACAAATAAGTTGAATTGTATAGTTTAAGACGATTCGGTAAAAGCTATTACGTTACTATGAATTTGCCGAAGTGTTCAGTATATATTTTTTATGAGCAATACAAAGCATAAATACATGTAAATAAGAAATATATACATAAAATAAAACCACGTCAGGATGTTTTGAAAATTTAGAATTGAAAGTTTCTACCGGGAATAACCAATAAATTAATTCTAAATGTGGCATAAATACAATTCAACAATAGTTAGAGGGAATATTTCAGGATGCTTTTCTCTTCCGAATTCATTCTTTGCTTACCGATGAAGCTTGGTAAAGGATCCTTTTTACATCCTTAGATGTAAACGTTACACATAGGATTTATAAAATTCCCGAAGAAATAATAAGGACTGAGTGATTGCAAATTATAGAGTTGACTCGTTACTTTCCAGTTAATATTATACATTATAACATATGCCCAGAAATCTAAAATTCGTAATTTTCATACTAAAGACCGGCGAGAACCGCAACCTAAAAAGAGATACTTTTCCTTCTATAACTAATCATAACTTCACAGATGAAGATGAAAATGCATAGCCGAGTTTTTATTGAACTGTAGAGTATAATTATGTTGAAACTTTCATGAAAATTAGCTGCTATAGTTATTTGAAAACGAAGGCGATGGGTATCGAATAAACGTGAAAGAGTGATACGGCTAAGAAGGATCTTTTTAAGAAAATTTCTTGAAATTGATTGCGGAGTGTACTTTATGTTTACATATATAAATACATATGTCTATACACACATACATACATATATATATATATATATATATATATATATATATATATATATATATATATATAAAAATATATATATATATATATATATATATATATACATATAAATATAAATATATATATATATATATATACATATATATATATATATATATATATATATATATATATATATATATATGTACATATATATGTATGTATATATATATATATATATATATATATATATATATATATATATATATATATATATATATATATATATATATTTATATATATTTATATATATATATATATATATATATATACATATATATATGTATAGATGCATATATATATATATATATATATATATATATATGTATATATATATATATATATATATATATATATATATATACATCTATACATATAGATGTTTGAACATATATTGTATGTATGTATGTAATATATATGTATATATGCATATATATATATATATATATATATATATATATATATATATATATATATATATATATCTCTATATATATATATATATATATATATATATGTATATGTATATATATATATATATATATCTATATATATATATATAAATATATATATATATATATATATTTATATATATATATATATATATATATATATATATATATATATATATATGTATAGATGTATATATATATATATATATATATATATATATATATATATATATATACATCTATACATATAGATGTTTGAACATATATTGTAAGTATGTATGTAATATATATGTATACATATATAATCCAAGGAAGTGTGAACGCGCCCCTCAGCGATTACAATCTCACTCTGATCCCTCGAACGCCACCTTGATGTCGTCATGGTAAACTTTTTAAATTTGATTTCTAATGTTGAAAAACAGGTATAAATTAAATTTTATAGATTTAGATGTGTTTTTTAAATTAAGTTTTGTTGATTCACCTAATGTTTAAGTTTTTCTACTAGGTTGTTGATTCGGGTGTACCCTAAGCACTGAATGCTTTGTACCTAGCAAGACGGCAAAGTAAGATATAATAAATTAAATTTTGTAGATTCACCTAATGTAAATTTTTGTTGTTTCTAGGTTGCCGATTGGGGTGTAGGCAACGCAAGGAATGCTATGTTCCTAGTAAACCGACAAAGTAAGGTAAAATTATAAATCAAGTTTTTTAGAGTCATCTAATGCGAAGGTTTTCGTTTCTAGGTTGTTGGTTGGGGCGGAGGCTGGGCAAGGAATGCCACGTACCTGCAAAAATTACAAAGCAAGATATAACGATGACTCCAATTTTGGAGATGCACTTAATGTAAATGTTTTTTGTTTATAGGTTGTTGATTGAAGTGTAGGCTAACGCAAGGAATGCTATGTTCCTAGCACACCGACAAAGTAAGGTAAATTTATAAATCAAGTTCTGTAGAGTCATCTAATGCAAAAGTTTTTGTTTCTAGGTTGTTGATTGGGATGTAGGCTAACGAAGGATTGCTATGTTCCTAGCAAACTGACAAAGTGAGATAAAATTATAAAACAAATTTTGTAGATTCACCTAATGCAAAGGTTTTCGTTTCTAGGTTGTTGATTGGGGTGTAGGCTATCGCAAGGAATGCTATGCTCCCAGCAAACCGACAAAGTAAGGTAAAATTATAAATCAAATTATGTAGAGTCATCTAATGCAAAAGTTTTTGTTTCTAGGTTGTTGATTGGGATGTAGGCTAACGAAGGATCGCTATGTTCCTAGCAAACTGACAATGTGAGATAAAATTATAAATCAAATTTTCTAGATTCACCTAATGTAAATGTTTTTTGCTTCTAGGTTGTTGATTATGGTATAAGCTCATCGAAGATGATAAATGATTGTAAGGTATTTAATGTTTGTTTAAATCTCTTTACTTTAACCCAAAGTAAACACTTTATAACATAAACTAACCTGCAGGAAAGTCGATTATTCAGTGTTACGACTTACAATGCTATAACAATACTTAATTTACTTCCAAAGGCCAGCCAAGATACGAGAAAATTAAACATACTGGCAAGCCAGGAAACGGAGTGGACTGGAAGTGGTATTTAAGATAAGAGATCGCACACAATATTTAAAAGTGGGAAGCCTGCTGGAAAGCGAGAATTCGGAGTGTCCTTCGTTGTAGATACGGAGTTCAAATCGCACGTTATTGATTTGAAGGCAATGAATGAACGGTTGTGTGCGGTCCGTATAAAAGCGAAATTCTACAAAATTTGGCTGATTAACATACACTCCCCGAAGAATAGGACGAGGAAACGAGAGTCTCTGTAGAGCTACGAAGAAGAAAAAGAAGTTTAATTAAATTACAGGGGCATTGTAAGAATTTTTTAGTTTCTCGTAGATGAATGTTATAAAAATAAAAAAAAATACTTGACTAAATACTTTTAAAAGTCTGATAACCTGAATCAGTTCTGGAGCTTTTTGATATCTTGATGATATAAATGTAGGAAAATCTCCCAATTGGTTTACCTAGCAAAGTAATCTAAGTAAATATTGAATTTTCATATGCATTCCGTAATACATCCAAAACGAGTAATTTTCGTAGGTGGCCGTAGGTAAGTTTCGAAAAGTGAATTTACCATCCAGAATTCTAACTCAAGCATTCTTAGTATAAAAAGTAATGTAGCAATAAAAGTTTGCTAGGTAGTTCTTAAAGAAATTTGTCAAATACAAAGCGAATATTAAACATAGATTTTTTAAAAAAGTGTTAAAAACTATCCAGTTATATTGAAAGGAAATCAAATATGATGCAAAGGCAACCGAGGCATTGAAGGCAAGGCAGCAATTACTAAGACAAACACGCACGAGTGAGCGGAAATCACTTGAAACTGCTGTGCAACTGTCAATTCTTGTGGCGTTTAGTTTGATGCGGACGCATGGGAAGTAGTAAACGACAGTGCAGCCGAGTTCAGAAATCGAAAAGAAAACTAAGAAATCGATGACCCAAAGCTGCTTCCACCGTTAGTGGTGGAGAATATAAGCCATGGGATGCCACCTCCAGGCAACGCGCAGGACAGAATTCTATCCCTTGACGATCCGAAGAAGAGTGGCTTTAAAGAGACTGAAACAGTTGTAAAGTGAGTGATGTATAAAAGAATCATTAATGAGCTCCTGAGATAGGTCACTAGATTCAGGTGTCTGAGTGAAGGAGAGGATCAAACCACTAAGCCTTCTAGCAGAGTTTCAGTCTTCGCAACACCAATTATTGTAACAGCAAGAGACTCACCTGTAGCCAAATTCAAGGGGACCAGGAGGGGAGGAAGTACCGCCGATAAATATGTTCGGACAGTATAGTAGTTAGATGGTCCTGCTCTTGGCGGCCGAACAGAAAATTAAAAACATTCAAACTAAGACCATAAACTCTGATAAAATTAATATCAGAAATCAACACCTGATTGACTTCGTCAGCTAGAGAGAATTTAAATAATGATAAAGTTCCGCACTGCACGAAAAAGCCTTACCTTTCCGTAGAATAACCTGGAAGTTGGGAAAAATAAAGTTTAGTTCCATGAGATGTTACAGTAAGCGGCACCTACATGGCACAAACTGGTAAAGTAGTTTTGCGTCTAGCGCTGAAGATGATCAGCAAACCCGACCGAAACGCATACGTGTCATTTAGAATAAAACACATCTGTAACATCTTAAGTGTTATTTAAATTAATGTAATTGAACACTTGGTTTAATTTAAACTTGATTATTTACAGCCCATAAGGGTGAAAAAATCTATTCAATTTTAATCAATACCAACCACAACAGTGTTCATCCGACCCACAGACATATTTATTTCCGCTAAATATTTCCCAACAAGGAGATCAACAATTAATGGGGAAATGTAACATTTCTACTTAGTAAAATTTTCAAAAGTCCATGTGCCCTTCAACAGTTAGATGATTATAATTTTGAATCAATTGAAAAGTACGTAAGACATTAAAAAACTTTAATTAAAAAAAAAAAATATCCAAATATTCTAAATTCCTATACTAAAATAAAAGCAATAATAACAACCTTATTTTTAAGTTTAGCTATTCCAAGCATAATGAAAAGTGAAAATACTAAAGTATGAAGATATCCTTTATAAATAATTTAAATTAAATTTGTTGATGATTCTTTTCGTGGGGTGCTAAGCATGTTCTTCGTGCTGTATCAACAAGAAAGAGAAAAATTATAAATCATAATTGCAATCAAGTAATAATCAGCTGGCATGTTTGTAGTATTCTGTAATGATTTTCTTTTAAATCGCTCGAACGAAATCGGAACCGACCTCTCATCAGTTCTAGATGTGAAGTCTTCAGACGTGGCAACGGACTTACCCTACGTGTCGACACGTCTGAACACTACTTAGTCTACTCCTAGGTGGCTGCTGGCTGGCTAGCTAGTTCGGAGAGGAGTTCGGTCACAGGTCTTACGCGAGCAGACTAAGTCCGAAATACAACAACTCAGCCACCGGTCCACATGCCCGTTGCAAACGCGCCAAAAATACAAACATACGGAAAAGACACCTACATTACTTTATTCCGTATTTCTTCTTTTTATCCAGCCAGCAACAAAAAAACTAGATTTAATTTCGCGTTCCCGAATATCCCGGATGCGGTACTGAAAAATATACTACGTGAGTTTGACTCCGAAAAACCCTACTCTAATAAAAACGCAAAACAAACGATGGTACCGCGTACCGCAGGCGACACGATACCGGCCATCCGCGGATTCCTAGAACCCCACCCTCGCAATGACATACTTACCGTCTGCTAGAAGAGAAGGGTATGCTGGAAAGGAAAGACGTAGTTATGATATAGCAATTCATTTTAATGTATATTGTATGGATAAATTTTCAAAATTCTTTTAAATATAAACAATTTACAATTTATTAAGTTAATTTTCCTGTCACGAAACTAGAACAGTTATTAAAGACCTAGAAATGGGCTAGTTAAAAGAGAATCTTTAAAGAATACGTAAATATAATACTAATAGCCGTAAAATTAAGTTTAAACCTTTCGCTACATTATGTCTTATACCGTGTTACCAAGCAACAATCTTCATGAGCAAGAAATTATACAGATCTGAATTTTGTACTCTATATTTTTCTCTATTCCAATCGAAAGTAAACATTAGAGAGTATAAAATAAAATCACTAAATTACAGTTGAATGGTGTGATTTCTAAAAATTCTCATTAAAAATTACTTTAATGCCTTTACCTTACCAGTTTGTTGCTTTTGTTGTTCAATTTAAGTTATGAAATTTCGAATATCGGTTCTCCTACATTTTTTTCTTCTATTCTTATGTTTACTCCGCGGATATACTAACTTTAATCTAAATGAGGTATTGTTTGATAATTGAAAGTGAGTTTTTTTTTTGAAACCAGAGACACCCTTTATAGCCTTGTGCGTGAGTATAACGTAAAGGTCCAACATGGTTTATTAGCGTATTTGAAGTTTGGTGTTCGTTATTGATTTTCTGTTTCCTTTTTAAACAAATTACTCGTAGTAGCAAGTGTGCTCATCAAAATTATTTGTGATGAAAATCATTCCTGAGATAACATTTTGGTCTTAGTACTTGCGAATTGAAATAGGATCGAACAATTTACTGGCTGTCGTCAATGGCCTAACCAAGAGTCGAAAGAACAATGATTGCCCTACCTCGCAGGATATAGGATATTTTGATCAATGCTTTCATACATATTGAATACAGTTATTCGCTAGAAATGGAAACGATCTGTGTTTTGTAATGCGTTCATGCAAACCATTTTGACTATGTCCCTGTCCACTCTACCAGGCCTCTAGGCGACTTTTTCAATTTACTCGAGAGGTAAAGGGAGAAACGATTCTTTAATCGAAAGGAGAATAATGTCAATGATTATAATTTTAATAGTAAGTGGCCTCTAACTCTCATGTCACAGATACACCAACGATGCATTCACTAAACTGACCACGGAGGTGCGAAATGAATAATTCAAATTTAAGCCGTAGTAAATGAAAGAAGAGAAAGAAGAAATATCATAATTGCTCGCTGTGTGGTATTTTTTTTCTTTTCGTAAGTGTCGCTGGTCTTACATTTGTTTGTTCGGTTATTTTTTTCCCTTTCATTAAGATGCTATACGTAGCCTTATCATCGTTAAAATTTCATGTGTAAATTTATTTAACTTGAATATTTCCTCTTAGTTATAATTAAAAGATGCATAGACCTGACTTTCTTATATTAAATAAAAATATTGGTAGGTAATAGTTGCCTATAAATACAATATCTAACATACAAACACGGCGAAATAAGGAACAGCAGCCGTGTAAAACCGAGATTTTGTCGTCCCACCTTGTTCACCCATATATAAATACAAAAGATATCAACTTACGGCTGGCGATCGACTGCATCGTCTATTTGCATCAATACAGCAATTTAGTACTCGTCGCTAAGTATCCGCAAGGAATCACACCTCTCAAGTACATTGTCTTCAAATTTCTGCAAAACGGATTCCACTTATGATAAATTGCGTTAGAATGCTTACTTGTTTTTGCCGGAGGACTGTAACCCGATTCCTTTAGGGAAATAAAATGACTGGTGAGCACGTGGATTATATAAAGGTGTATATTTACCTACCACAGACTCCACAAATACAATGTGGCGTTCTTTGCATTCGACGGGTTTTTTTCTGGCAGAAAATAGTAACTTCTTCCTAATTCACGACGTTTCTGCGCTCGACTTTTAGCACAATCCTTAAGCAGGTTACGCAGAGCAGGTAGAAACAATGTAAATGTCACAGCACTATTTATTGTACCAAATCGCGCACTGAATAGTAAACCACACGGAGCACTCGCCCCCGGTTGAGATTCTGACTTTTTTTGCTCGACTGCGCGTTTGACATTCCCAGAAAAAACTGACGTAGGATGGGAAGTCGTCAAAACTGACGTAGATAGGAAGCCATATGGTAGCAATGTGCATGTTATTAGTCGGCAGTGGCGTAGGGCCGATTCATTACAATTCCTATTGCCTATAGGAAAATAAAGATGAATTGTTAAAGAGGAAACCTTCGGTCTTCTTCCTCCAAGATTTTAGACAGTATCGTAGCGAGGAACCTCCGCTAATACAACCATGGGTTATCCTTTTTCTGTTTGTAGTAGGTGCTCTCACTAGGAATGGAGAGCTCTTGCGTGTGGACTTCACCATCTGGACCTGAAGACAGGTTAGGAGGGATACTGGGGGGTGGATGCCCAACTTTCTTTATTGCATTACAAGTTTCTCGTCGAGGACGAGGTGAATTTTTGATAGCGTGCAGGGGGTAGGCGGTAAGTGCTAGGGAACAAGAGACCTTCAGCCATCGTGCCTGCACTTTCAAGCATTTTTGTTCTGGGACTGGTGTTTAGTCACCCTACAAGACGTGTATGTGAGGAAATAATTTGTAGTGGAACTGCCAGGAGAAAGAATCTACCTCATGAAACTGCAGATGCTAGCCTGCCAGCGAATTCACGCGTTTCTGGACCAAGTCACCCTCAGTGAGCACCAACATTTAGTTCACTGAGGAAGCATCGCTGCAAGTCGTTCACGGACGATATAAATAAAGTAAATAACGTAAGTAACAAGAATGAGCTGCTTCTCAAAATTTATTAACAACTCGAAATTTTATAGGAAAGGATTAGCAAGCGAAATGCATTATAATTTTCGTATTCACCATTTTCGTCAACATAAAGGATTTTCCACTAAGGACATAACTATTTTACCTATTAATAAAACACATAAATATTTTAGATA